>VDFB02099896.1:87434-123648 GCA_007258455.2 Sequoia sempervirens | reverse complement strand
GAGAGAGAGAGGGAAGCAGAGAGAAATAGGGGAGAGAGAGGGAGAGAGGGATAGGTAGGTATAGAGAGAGGTGATATAGAGAGTAGAGAGATATATAGAGATAAAAGGAGAGAGAGGGGAGATAGAGAAATGTAGAGAGGGAAGGAGGGAGGGAGGGAGATAGATATTAGAGAGGGAAGGAGAGAGAGATGGACATTTAGAGACATAGTTCTTGAGCTCAAGGGAGAGAGTGTCAGATAAAGGGATGGAGATAGTGAGAGAGAGGTCTAGAGAATAAGAGATGAAAATGAGTGAGATAGAGAGAGAAAGATGAAATTTGACCTCCTGATTACTGAAATTTGACTAAGTCTAAAATTTTTAAGATCTTCCAAAAGCTAGAATTTGCATTATAACTCCTAGAGATCTGAAACCACTCTCAAACACCCTGCCTATATACATGAAATATAACTTAAAGTATAAGAAAGTAAATGTTCATATGTAAGTGTTTATTTCATGTATATAGTTTCCCTAGTAGAGAAAGAGAAAATCAAAGAGTTTAGAAAAATGCATTCCATAAGTCATGAATGACATTTGGCAAGCACCAAATTTGGCGCTAGCCAAATGAGGCAACCCATTTGGCGAGCACCAAATTTGGTGTGTTCCAAATAGGTTGCATTGGGAAATACCAACCCAATGGGTTGGATTTTGCATTGGGCATCCAACCCAAAGGTTTGGACAACCATTTCATGCAAAAGACGTGATTTTTTGAAAGGGTGCCAAATTTCCTCATATTTTCATCTGTGCTCCCCATTTCACTTGCATGTCTTTCAATGAAAGTTTATAAAAATAGCTATCTAAATATATAATTCTTTTTTCGTTTTGATTCAGTTAAGGTTTTGATTCGTAGCTTTTATTGTAAATGCCTTCATTTTTGGTCAAAAACCAACATGTGCTAGTTTTAGAATAGATTTTTACTTGTTCATCGAAATGTGAATCAAATTAATTTTTTTGAAATTAGACTCCATTCTACACATGATGAAAAAGAATCAATTTTTGATTAGTTTTCAAAAAATTAAGGCGGGAGCATGCTCAAATTTCAACTTTTCAAGATGTGTCCACTTTGAAAATTCATAAAATATTATATTTTCATTAAAAAAATTATCCGAAAGAATGAGGATAAACTAAATGGTGTTAGCTAATTTCTCACCATTTAGATTTTTGAAATTTTTTTTAAAAAGTTAATCAAAAAGGGGATAGCCCTCAGGCGCTATGCTGTTTTTATTTGTAAAAGCAGGACCTGTTTTGGGGCCCCCCTTTTTGAGACTCTTAATCTTCATTAATTTCATAAAGAATTAGTAGCTTAGAAACTAGACTCGGAGCACTTCAACTTTTGTTCTTACCACATCTTGAAATTTTGAGCGTAACTATCTTCATTTTCTTGTGTAAATTAGATTTTGCTAATTTCAGAAGAAAAAAAAAATTTAAAATGGCATCTTCAGAGCCAAAATTGTGTCACAAATCCATGCACTTACTCCTATATTAGCATTTAAAAACTAATATTATTCATATTCACATAAAAAAAAAAGATGAAAATAATCACACCACTAAAATCCATATAAAACAACAACCTACAAGACCACTAAACTTTTTGGATTTTCATTACCACTTAAATTTGATGTTCGCTCATTTGTTGATGTCCACTTTGTGAACGAAGAGGCTAATAATGATTTTGTCATGGTCGTTCAAACTTGGTATGGCTTTAATGACCACCTCATTATTTGGAAGGAGGATTCATTGATCACTTGGTGCCTCTAGAAAAATTCACCACCAACAATTCACCACACAAAAATTCACTGCCATGACAAATTCACCTCAAGAAAAATTCACCACCAGCGATTCACCACCCTGGAAAAATCATTACATTAAAAGTTTGACATTATTTTTGTCGATAAATAAATGCAATTTGTGATGATAGTTTTTTTACTTCAAAACAAGACATTATAAAAATCCCAGGGTCTTAGGCTGATTATACAGCACATGGTTTTTATAGAAGCATATTTAAAAGGATCCAACAAATGTAGACCATTAGCAGAAGAAAACAAACCCCAACAATTCAGTGATCCATGTTTGACTTGTACGCAATCCTACACATTATCGTTCTTTATTTTTTGGGGTTCCTCACCATTGTTATGAAGCAACCATCATGCATGTGGAAATAGATTCAATGCCGGGTTATGCTTGCTATCATCTTACTATAATCAACTTTCTTTCTGTGCAACCTAATATAATATATTGCCATCCCGCTTATGGACGATAAAATAACATTCTTAGGAGTCTTCTGTAGGTGGGTATCTTGGGACCTGTTCTGGTAAAAAACGTGCTATATATCATTCACAAAGCCCAAAGCCCAAAGCCCTCTCTGAAATGGTCAAATCCCAGATAAATCATCAACTAATAATAATCTAACGCCACTTGTAAACGTGCCACGTCCCAGGGCCTAGAATGACTTAGATTAAAACATTATTATGTTGACCTCAACCAAATCTATGCCAGTTTTCTCTCCGTAAAACCTTTTTCACTGCATATAAACTGCTCGTTCAATATCCCAGACATTACAATGCTGAGCTATCCTAAGGCCAGTTAAGCTCTTTCAAGTTCAAGATGAAAGTAGAAATGAAACTTCATAAGCCCATCAGAGATATATTTCTGGTTCTTTTTCTAACAGTGGTTATATTGGTATGTTACTACTACGTAGGCAAGGGACCTTGGCCTCTATCTGCAGAAACTGAAGCCACGTCTCCATCTGTAAGTCTAATTCTGATTAACACCTCTCTCATAATAATCTATGGTGTGAATAACACTGTTTTCTAACTCGGCACTTTTTTGGGTTTGTTAACAGATAGAAGTTGCAAGTGATGCAGACGAGCTGGAGATTGCTTTGGCCAAAGCTTCAATGCCAAACAGGACTCTGATCATCACGCCAGTGAATGGAGCATGGATGGAGCCAAACAGTTTAATAGATCTTTTTCTAGAAAGCTTTCGGATTGGAGAAGGAACACACGTTTTACTTAACCACCTCCTAATTGTGGGCATGGATGCCAAAGCTTTCAGCCGCTGCAAAGAAATCCATCCTCACTGCTACGAGCTCAGAACTGAAGGAGTTGATTTTACTGAGGAGAAGTCGTACATGACAAAGGACTATATCAAGATGACGCAGACTAAAATTCTCTTCTTGAAGACTGTGGTGGAACGACGATACAATTTCGTGTTTACTGTAAGTTTCGTCACATAGCCCACATTTTTATGTTTTCTTAGAGAAAAGGAATCCACTTTGTTGTATTTTAGTTTTGTGAAGAACGATCCAGAAATATTGAATAAAAATAATTAATCAACATGGATTTCCACATTGTTTGTTATTCTAATATATTATATTTAAATGTTTGATTTTTCCATCAAAATCCAAAATCTTTAATCTTTCAATTTATCTTTCTTCCCACTTTTATCCTCATCACATATTTTTCTCTGAGGATCAATTTTCTTTTAAAAATATTATAAGTTTATACTTTTACTATCCATCCTTTTTGGAAGATTTTAATAATTACTTTTAAATATTATTTTACAGGATGCAGATATAATGTGGTTACGAAATCCATTCCAAAGGTTCTCAATGGGGGTAGATTTCCAAATATCTTGTGATTCCTACAACCATAATCCACATGATATATCAAACCATCCAAATACAGGATTATCATTTGTCAATGCTAATGAAAGAACTGCTAAATTCTATGAACTTTGGCATGCCTATACTACTTTATATCCTAACACACATGATCAAAATATCTTTGACATGATGAAATATTCCACAAATTTTACTCATATAGGCATCAATATCTTATTCCATGATACAAGCTACTTTGGTGGATTTTGTGAGCCAAAAGCAAAATTAGAAGAAGTTTGCACTATACATGCCAATTGTTGTACAGGTCTAAGGAATAAGATAAGTAACTTGAGAGCTATTCTTGATGATTGGGTTTTATTCAAATCTTTCAACCCAAATTCTCCTATTGAATTAAGAGGACGAAGAGAGGTGGGTTGGAGAAAATTAACAAAATGTTGAAATTTTGAGAACATGTGGGAAATATTAATGATGTTTCGCTATTTAATGCAAGGAAAATGTGAATAGAATAAACACCTAGAGGTGTTATTAATAAGTTGACAAACACAAACTTTTGGAGTTTAATGGGAAACCATTATGTATTTTTTTGTTCGCCATATGTTTACTGTTTTGTTTTTTCTAGATAATATGAATCTTATGTTATGGTTTCTTGAATATAAAATATGGAAGGGGGATGCATCATAAGAAAATATGTCTACAACTATGGGATAGTGTAATGGGATATGTTGAATTGAAATAATTCAATAGATAGCATATATGTAGAAGGAATGAACTTGCAAAATTAGTTGTGTAGATGTTTCCCAAAGATAATAGTTGAAGTATTCAATTGCATTAAATAACATAAAATATGTGGCTTTATTTTTATTAGACTCAAATCCTTTTGAGGTTTCACCTAGATATATAATTGAACTTTGAAATTGTACATTATGATCAAATAATTTTAAGATACAATATTTTGTTTCCTATGTGCCAATATATAACATGCTATAAATAGTCGTGTTAAGATTTATGTATAAATTGAGCATGGGGCCAAAGTATAAGGTGAGGACCAATTAGATAATTTTTTATTTTGAGTTTGTATTTAAAATTATCTAGAGCATAGCTACAATGATGAATTTGCACTTGTAGACATGACATAGATAAGATAGCCAAGTTGGATCTATGTTTGATAATATTAAATTATGGATAATGATTTGATTAATGATAGAAAATAGATGAATAATTCAATTAGACTAGGAATACATGTGGTGTGGTTGTAGAAACCTAAAATTAATCATTCATTTTATAGCTAATGACACATATAGCATCACCACATTAAACACACTTAATATCCTAGTAATATCAACCTTCTTATCATAAAAAAAAAACTAATTACTTAGATTAATTATATTTTCTTAATTAATTAGGACTATTCCTCTAGCATTCCTTCTTTTATTTAATTTTTTTTCTTAAAAAAGGGGTAAAAATTTATTGAATCAAAGAAACATTACAACTTGAAGAAGGCCACAATCCCACAAAAACCACCAACCAAACAACAAAAATATTCCCCAAAGGAATCCAACTAAAGAACCAGTTACATATGCTTGTCCTCCATGATTAACTTTTTGAGGGACAAAGAATACTCTAAGGACAGAAGTCCCCAGTCACCAATATCCCACGTCTCCAAATTATTAGAGGCCCACTTCACCAAAATACTAATCACCCTATTCTATTCCCTTGGAAGATGACAAAAAGAAACAAATTCCAAGGAACTACACACGTTCACAATTTATTTGACCACAACAACTAGTTGCCAATTAGCAATGTCAATTCTTTTCTCATTTAGCATGTCAACTACAATTTATGAATCTAATTCACAAATAACCCTTTTCCATCCTAGCCTGAACATCCTCTTTCAACAGCATGAAGAATCGCAAGAGCCTCCATGAGATTATTTGAATGATGACCACACCTCCATTACTATCGTTGCCAATACCACCAATCCTCGCATGCCCAGGATTCCCCCTAGAAGAGCCATCAATACTAATCTTCAGAACTCCTTGAGGAGAAGGAAGCCAACGATCCTCTTGATGAATCTTCTTCTTGACCTAGCAAGGACCTTTACTAGCAGAGTACCCAGATCCTATATCCACCACGTTCAAATTCCTAGCCAAAGAAAAATCACTTGGATCCACGGTAACTAAAAAGTCACATTTGACTAAAATAGTCTCTTTGATCCTATTCATGATCTTCCCCCATAAATGAGCCCCCACTAGCTTGACATCTTAAAAAATCCTTTGATTTCTTTCTAACCAAAGGTGCCAAATAATAAAAGGGGCCAATAACCCAAGAAATTTGAAGAAAATATGTCTTAGCTAGAGGTCTCCCCAAACTTTCCCAAAACTCAAACAAAGAAGAGGTATGAACACAAGCATGTTCCCAAAATCCCCACCAAAGATTCCAAATATCCCTAGAGTAAGGACACTAAAATAAGAGGTGTGAAGTGAATTCCTCACTATTATTACAAGGAAGACTGATGGGAGGACCTTGGAAGCCTCTCTTTCACAAATTCTCCCATGTAAGGCACCTATTTTTAATAACCAGCCATAAGAAGAAATTAGACTGAGGCTAAGAAAATTTATTCCATACCTACTTCCATCAAGGAACACCAACCTTCCCATACAACTATCTATCTAGCTCCATATAGCCCAAGGCAACCAAAAATTTTCCATTATGATCTGAGCCCTAGGCCAAAGTATCCTTCCCTTTTAGAGAACTACACATTCTATTAGCCAAAATCTTAGATTATTTAATTAATTAAATTAGTTATATTTACTTAATTAACTAACATCATACATCTATTTCCCCTAACTAATTAAATAATTTAATTATTTTATAAATTAGCATAAATCCCCAAAACTTAGTCTAATCCACTATTAAGGGGATAATCATGGCAAATCTATAATAAAATCAAAATAAATTAAAATTTCATTAATCCAAAGTAAAACTAACATTTTTAATCTCATTCATCTGAATAAATTAATCAAATCCTATTCATTCAATCCCTAATTGTCTTCAATCTGAATCCAAACTAACTTTTAATTCTCACCATCCATCTAAACAAGTCAATCCTAGTCCTGCATCCACCAACCATCTGCATTTAATTCTCTTCTCCCTCCCAAATTTAAATTTAAATTTTCTCTCATGAAATATCCTCACCTTCCATATCAATCTAATCTTAACCCTTCATTTTTCCTTGTCAAATCTATAAATTCACCTATTTCCAAGCTTTCTCAAAATAGAAAATTTACAAGTATATGTTGTCGCATTGAAATTTTAAAGAGCAACTCAATATCAATATAACACTTTATATCCATCAAAATTCTCATAAAAGGTATTATGTTTCTCTAAGTTTGTATGTCACTTAGACTTCTTTTCTACATTTTGATACTTCATGTAATATCTTAGATCTTCTATTGCCATTATTATTGATGTTGTCACCAACCATGTTTGTCCACAATCTCATAATTTTTTTTAAAAAAAATCTAGTAATAAGTGATGTGAGTGAAAATTTGTAGTTATGAGTTTCAAAAAAATAAAATAACTTATAAAAAAATATTTTGAATTTAATAGTATTTTTTATTTTTGTTTCACTATAAAATCCTTGTCATTGGGTTGTGAATTTTTCTTATGATATCAAATGTTTAGTGATATGTTTTAGGGAGTAGAATTTTTATTTTATTTTTCTTTAGTTGTAGTTCATTGTGTAGTTTAATTCTTGTTTCCATTTGTATGCATATCCAACCCATTGTTGTTATTAATACCCTCAAGATAAGTGCAAAGAATATCCTTCTACATAAAACTTATTAAAAAAAATAGGCTATCTAGAATAGTCATGAGAGACAAAGGCTTGTGATTATGTAAGATGGTGTATTCTAATTTTCTTTCTCTACCATTGAAGCACTAGTTCTACTATGCTTCATTCACATCATGGCTACATTCTCTCATTGCACATGCCCATAGATAAATTTTGGCCATTTTTACTATACTACTACTAGAAATCCCTATGAGAATGTTGGTGTAGCATATCATTATTAGAATTTTTAATCTTGAGTTAGACATCTACCTTATATCTCACAAATATCTCTCAAATATTGCAACCTACATTCCCCTTGTAACCACCAAGCAATAATTAATATTGGGGGCTCTATTTTTTATTCCTAAATTTGAGAATTTTGAATAGTAGTTCAAGATTGGGAGGAAATTGGTTGTTAGTAGGTGAATTTTAAAAGGATGAGAAAAATAAAAAGGAAAATAAGAAGAGAACTATTGGTAGAGATAGTTTGTTACAAAAGAAAACTACATCAACAATATTAGATGTGTGGAGAAGAATGGTATAGAGAAGAAGAAGTGGTGTAGCAATAGCAACTACAAGTACACAAGAAACAACTCTAGATGAGAGTATATAGAATGAGAATAGTCTGTAATTATTTTTGTAAAAAAAAAAATTGAGATAAATAGAAGTTATATTTTCATTGTTTTATGAGATTTTCCCTTTCTCCTTGGATCTCATTTCTTTACTTTGGTTTTATTCCAATAATTTTGTATCAAATTTTTAGTCTCTATATTTTTAATTTGGCTTCTATTCCAATAGGACGGTATCAAATCCATAGGTTTTAGAGTGTGTTAAGAATTCTATTTTGGGGTTTAGAATTTTTTTTGAGTTTCAAGTGTGGTTGGAAGTGATAGCAAGAGCTAGTAATAACCATCATCTTTTGATGAAAAAAACTATTATGTGTAGGAAAAAAATATGGAGACTATAATGGCTTCAAATAATTTATGGGAGCTTATAGTCAATCGTTTCACAAATCTGACTAGCCCAATAGCATATGTGTAAAAGAGAAAAAAATGATAATTTAGCTAAGACGTATAGCCAAATTATTTTCTCTACTTTCACATTAGGATTGTACTAGTTTATTACTATTTAATAGAATAAATATAGAATCTATAAAATAATTTAAAATAAATAATTTTATTTAACTAAAATATTAGGAAAGCTTATAAATGTAATTTCTTAAAAAATAATAATTTATAGAAATAAATCAAAATACAAAAAGAGGATGAAAAGAGGAACCATGATCCAACTAGAGGAAGCCACTAGCTAGGACACTTGTGCATCACACAAATTTCTACCCATTGCAATGTTGTCCATGCAAATAGCTTACAAAAAAATCCTAGAAATTTTGAAGATTCAACTATGTTGTTCAATTGATGTGCAAAATCAATAAAAAAAAGTGCCAAAAAATAGTATCTAATGAAACACAAGAAATAAACTAATATAGAAATGATTTAGATTAACAATAAAAATAAATTTACAAAAAATCACTTGTAAACCTCCATGCAATTGAGTGCTTTTTAATTTTTTGCAAAGACAGGAAAAAGGGGAACAAAATTGGGTTGTTTAGGGGCTTGCCTTAGTCAAACCCCTATTTTGGTAATTCTACTTTTATAGACACCAAGATAGATAGATTGATAAAATATTGTGTGTTCTTACCCTAAGTACATCTAGAATTAAGAATAATGATTAAATGAAACATAAGGGATGTGATAATACCAAGGTGTTTAGGGGCACAAGAATAAAATTATTATAATGAGAATGAAAAACTAGAATAACATCGCATGTAAAGGCTTTAGGAAGCCAAGAAGAAAAGAGAGATATTAGATAATTTACTATAAATCTATAGATATTTAGAGATCTATGTGAGAGACCAAGAGATATCTGAAATAGATTTTCCAAATGAAATATTGCTTCAAAAAATAAAAGGAAAGGGGAAGCTCAGTTGACAAGCCATTTCTACTAACCTAGGAATTTGACAAAGTTGAAAAACACTTAGAAGCGATTACCAAAAAAATCACAAGGTGAGAGCATGCAACATGGACATCCATGTAAGGAACTAGTGTTTAGATAATTTACTCTCAAAAACAATGGGAGACTCTAAAAACACAATGGTAACACAAAAGAAAGACAAAAATGTGACCATGGGAAAGGAGGCATGAGCATCTTGAGAAAGAAGATGATTGATGCAAGGGATAAAATGAACCCACAAAAATACTAAAGGAATGGACACCAAAGTGAACAAAAAATATAGGTGAAATTATAAGTGTGTAAATTTTTGACACTACAATATGTAGTTCTTAAAAATTCAAAAAAGATCCAATTGAAGGACACTAGAATTAAAGATTATAAATTCATAAGTTTAATAGAGTTGGCCTTGATAGAAGCCATTTTTTGCAAAATAACAATAGGTAACTACACAAAGGAGGCTTGGGAAATGCTCCAAACTAGTCTCAAAAGGACTAATAAGGTGAGGTTAGTTAAACTCCAAATTCTTAGGAGAGATTTTGGAACTCTTCAAATGTAGGATGGAGACTTCCATACAATATTTTTTAGTTTGATGAATTAGTGTAGGATATATAGTGAAACTATGGAAGAGAAAAGGATTGTGGAAAAAATCAGGGCATGTGCAAGATCAAGGGGGTCCAAAAAGTGGCAATGAGAAAAAAATGTTTTTTTACTTCGCCAAAATCGCAAAAAAAAAAAGTTGACGTTTTGTATGGATCAGGTAAAATTTGAATTTGACCTAGTAAAACCAAACCAAAATAAATATTTGTTATAAACAAATATTTGTTTCTCGAAATTAATTCACCAATTTATGTATTCAAAACGGATATCCATTTTGAAAACAAAATAGATATCCATTTTGAAAAGAAAAATGAATTTCTGTTTGAAACAGATATCCATTTTGAAAGTTAAAATGGATATCCATTTTGACGACCTAAAAAACCCTCTTTAGTAAAATGGGCATAACTTTTGTGTTTCTTATCAAAATTTTAATTTTTTATAGGTGTTGGAAAGGTGATTGAGATCTCTACATAATGAAATAGGTAGTGTTTCTATATTGTACACAAAAAATTAATTATAATAATTTTAACTTCATATTTCATTTTTGAAACATCAAATACTCACTATTCGCATACGAAGTCCCTTTTTCATGATTTTTTTGTAACACTCATCTCAAAATACTTGAGACATTAGAAAAAATAACAATAATTAAATATTTATATTTTTTGTAGTAAGGAGATTAACAAATATTCATAGAGATAAAGAGAAGTAGAGACAAAGATAGAGAGAGGTAATGTGGTCACCTTCCATCTCTCTACCTATCTCTCCCTCTATCCATCCAACCTTACCTCTCTCTCTCTCTCTTTATCTAAACTTCTATTTATCTCCCATATGCATATTCATCTCTATCTAACTACCTCTCCCTATATCCCTCTTACCCTAGGTACCTCTCTATCTCTACCTCCCCCTTCCTCCCTCCCTCCCTCTCTACTTCTCTCTCTAATCTTCACTTCTCTCTACCTACATCTCACTCCATCCCTCCCTCATTCCCCCTCTCTTCCTTTATATATCTCTCTATATATCTCTTCACCCTCTCTACTTCTTTCTATCTCCACTCACCATCTCTCTACCTACTTATCCCTCTATCCCTCCCACCCTAATATCTCATTACCTAACTTTCCCTAGATAGGTAGAGTGAGTGGAGATAGAGAAAACTAGAGAGGGAAGGTTAAATAGGTAGAGAGGAGAGAGATAAGAGAGATATAGAGAGATATATAAAGGGATATACATGCGGAAAGAGGGAGGAATGGAGTGAGAAGTACATAGAGAGAGAACTAGAGAGGGGAGATAAAGGAAGTAGAGAGGGAGGGAGGAAGGTAGAGGTAGAGATAAAGAGTGAGGATGGAGATGGGGGATAAAGAGAAGTAAAGACAAAGAGAGAGGGAGGGTGACGTGATATATAGATAAGTATAAATGGAAGTGAAGAGAGAGGTAAAGTGGGAGGGGTAGAGTGAAATGTAGGGATAGAGAGTGAGGGGAGATAGGGAGAAGTAGAGAGGGAAGGAGAGAGAGAGGTATATTGAGAGGGAGAGGGAGAGGGAGAGGGAGAGAGAGAGGGGAGGATGGAGAGAGGGAAGGAGGGGTAGGTAATGAGAGATGCAAGGTGGGAGAGATAGAGGGAGAAGTAGGTGGAATCACCGAAAAAGTAACCCTTCTACTTTTTCTGACATGTTTGGGCCCTCCTTGTGATTTTGGCTTAATGTTGCCTTGATTTAGTACATTGTAATGTAGATAACACATTCACATTAGGTCTTGGGCCCTTGTGAACTAATGGGATTTTAATGGTGCCTTGCTAAAGTGTTGTGAAGTGTTGCAACACACTTTCACACTTTTCTAGGGTTTTATCAAATAAGTTAAGCATTTTAATCATAATCAACCTTAATCTTTCCTTATTTGGAGTGTTGTAAAATGTTGTAACATAATTTCACATTCCTCTAAGATTTTCATTAATAATTGGGCTTTCTTATGCTTTATTTGGCCCTATTTTGCATCCACAAGCCTCATTTATTACATCTTTTCAAGGATAATCCTGACACCAATCAATAACCAATCATAATTCAAGCATTCTTGGCTTGTGTGGCCCAGATTTAGTGTCTAGGACTCATTCACCACCTTGGATGAATGAGTCCCACCTAGGTCTTTTTGGCCCCAATGCAGGTTTCACACATTTCTAGGCATTTTTGATTTTAGTCCCATACATTACGTGTGATGGAACTCATTCACCACCTTGGGTGAATGAGTCCCCTATGACAAAAATTCAAATTTAATTCGAATTTTCGATAGGATTTTATTCTCCTAGATCTAATGTCAGCTTGAAGTGTTGTAATTTTGGGAATTATTGCATAATTAAGTATAAAAAAAAGGCTCTTTTACTTATATTCACACCTAGCAAATTTTACAAGCATTCAATAGTTCACAAGAGTATTTGAGCATTCACAAGAGCTTTCAAGGAATTTCAAGAGAAAATTATCAAGATTTCAAGAGAATTCTTCAAGTTTCAATCATCATGTCAAAGATTGCATTCTTCATGTTTCTTATTCTACTAACATTTATGATGTATAGTTCATGATCCAAGCAAGTGTTTTAAGCAAGATCTATCTCCTTCAAGCTAGATTCAAGGACCACATCCATTGCAGTCATTTCAAGCATTATTGCAGCACCTTATTGCCAAGGTTTGGTGAGTTGCAACACTATCTTTTGTTCATTTATAATTCTCCTTTTATATTTTATTTCATTTCAAGGTTTAATTACCAACAAGGGGTTTGACCAAGGAAAACCCCTATTCACTAACCCCCACAACATTTTTCCCTCTTCTTGTGTGTGTTTTATAGGGCTAGGTTGTATATTTTCTAAGAAGCAAAGGTGGAGAAAATTTTCCAAGTCCTCAAAATCCCTAAAGTTGTCATAAAGCATTAGAGAAGCTTGGAGAAGGGACCTACAAGTGGCAATTTGCAGTTTCGAATCTAGAAACTAGTCAAAAAGAGCATAGCAAACTGGGAGGAAAAAAATATAGTTCAAAACTTCCAAAAAGTAGAAGTGGACTGATTCACCACTATTGGAAAATGAGTCCTACTGTACAGGCCTAATAGAGATTTTTACAAATCTGGATACCCTTTTCGCTGAAACCTATTCCTACATATTTTCCTAGAAACTGGATTGATTCGTCGAGCCTAGTGAATGAGTCCCAATCAGCATCAATAGCAAATTTTTCAATGATCCAAACCTCCATTCTGTCTTCTTCAGTCTTAGAACTAGGTGCACAGTTTCAGTTTCATAGCGTTCTATTACATTTTGTTCACTTTCTTAGGTCATTTAGAATTAGTTTGCATATCACATTGTGTTTTCCATTTCATTGTCTTTTCCAAGTTTGCACTTGGTGATGAAACCCTCATTAGCTATCATTCAATCTCTAGGACAACCATATTGCAATATCTCATCTCCTTTGCATTGAGATCTCTAGGGCTATCCTTGAGTGGAGCCTCTTTGAAAGTGGGTGCAAATACATCATCATCCATTCCACCATTTTCTTTAGTTCCATTTTGGTGAACCTACATTTAGGACATCATTATTCTAATTTGGAGTGCATTTACATCCTAGATTTAGCTTTCAAATTAACATTGCATTAGATTTTTCATTGGTTAATTTGCATTCTAGGGTTTCAATTCTTGCATTAGTGAAAAGCTCATATAGCTTGCATTGTTGCATTTAATTTCATAAAAAATTAGTAAAATTATGCATTTGCATCTCATATTTGCATTAGAAAACATAAAAATCATAAAATACAATTCAAAAATTTAAAACAAAATAAAAAAAATTAGTACTTGGACTCATTCACCACCTAGGGCGAATTAGTCCCTTTGCATATTTTTTACTGCATTTTCTAGCATTTACAGTTCAGTTTCAAATTTTTTGTTTGTTGTTTCTGCTTTTTTGTTTTACTTTCCATAATTTTAGTTATAATCATTTCATTCTTATTATCTTACATTTCATTTTCATTCACCCCGCATTTAGTAGCCTTTGCATGAGTGTTTGGTGTCCTATTGCTAATACCATAGTGAGAAGAAGTTTGAGACTCATGTCATCCCACAATAGTACAATCATCGTGGATCTCGAGGCTTCTAACTCTCTTCCTGATAGTGTTGTTAGTCAACCCTCCATGGCCCATGATTTATACACTATGCTTCAAATCCCACAAGATGTCCTACACATATTAGATGATACATTTGAAAACTTACAAGCCTTTACCCTTAGTGAATGCATAGACATTAGCTTGGTTCCCATTATACAAAATCTAAGGATAGTGCTTAAAAATGGAAATGGGAATCAAATTATCTATGGCCTTAGTCACTTCATTCATAACTATTAGAATAAGGAAAGCAATAATAATACACCTACCATAGTCAATACGAACAATGATAAAAACAATGATTCTAACAATTTCAATCCTATAGATGAAATGGTAGGGATGATAGACATCATCCCTCATAAGGGCCTACCTAAAAGTTCTCTTGGCATTGCTTTCTCCTCTAAGGATATACTTAAACATTTTCCCGATGGTCCTGTCTACATAGCCAGATGTATCTATGACAAGCCCACTAATGGGATATTAATAGATCCCGCCTATGGAGAGAATGTGATCGCCGAGGAAATTTTACTTTTGTATGAACTTTATCGAGATGAATATGATAAACTAAAAGCATGGATCAAGAAACATGGTTTTTATTTCCCTATGATAGGATCAATGACCTTACCATTGCAAATAGGACCAAAAACATTAGATGTCACATTCTCCATCATCTCGCAGCTTGACCAATTTCGTGTAAAGCTAGGCTACCAATGGCTTCACTCCATGAAAGCCATCCCTTTGATTGTGCATAAATTTTTAAATTTTCCCTTTGAAAATGAAATATTCACTGTCCACCATAGTGGCTTTAACCCCTTGTCTTCCAAAGGAAGCTTTTCCCTAGATACCTTTTGGCCCAAATGGGCATGGAACCTATAAAACCTTGAGAAGACTTCTTTTTCTTGTGCTATCAAAATTTCAAGGAAAAGAAGATAGCCCAACTATCTCTCTGAAACATGTTCCCATCAATATCTCAACCTACCATCCTTGATGAAACCATGCTTGAACCTAAACAAGAGCCAAACAACCAAGACCAACCGGAAACAAAAATTTCACCTACATCCTACAAATGACCAAGAGACAATGAAACCAACCTATAACACCTCGTAGAATAAAATAAATTTACAAAGTTAAATAGAAAGTGGTTGAACAACCTCCTATGGTTCCTTTTGTTCCTCCCCTTAGGGAAGAAAAGAAACCTATGGTTGATCAACCCGCTCCTACACAAACGCAGCTTGAAAATTGAACTAAAAGAAACATAGGTGCTAGAGAGTGTAGGCGTCGACGTCGTTCCCTTACTCACAAGTTACACAAAGAATTAAACAAAGAAAATCAAGATCTGAACTTGACTAAAGCAATGCATGATGACTCTCCTCCCTAGCTGAAACAAGAAAATTCAATGCAACCTCCACAACAAGAGTTGAACTCTTCTATGGAAATTATCATTCAACCTCTTGTTGTGATCAACTTAGATGACCTGATGACGAGGTTGCTAAAATTGATGAAGAGGTGCATAATGAACTGAATACATTGTTTTCCTCTTCCATGAGCTTAAATGAAAAAATTCTTGGTGCTTCTCCTAGTTCAGCACTTTCTCTTGTCCCTTTGGCAAGTTTCCCTTCTTTGGTATACACAGAACATGATTGGGAGATGGATGACCTGCTCATAGGTTGACTTGCATCTACCTTACTAGCATTTTTCCTTATTTCTTTTTCATTTTCTTTTGTGTGATTGCATGTGCATAATGTGATCCCCTATGATGTTTTGTTTGATGTTCTCTCTCTTCATGGAATTCCTCTATTTGTACCTTCATTCTTCTCTATGACATATATCTCTTTCTCTTTTTAAATATTTATATCTTTTTCCTTTTCCTTTTGGGGATGACGCAAGGCATCAAGACACGTCTCTTCCATGTTGACCCAAAATGCTTTCTCTTTTTCCTTTTCCTTTTCTTTATATCTTGTTCATTTTTCTTGTGCTTTCCTTTTGGGGATGACGCAAGGCATCCAAACACCATATGTCTCTTCCATGTTGACCCAAAAGCATTTCTCTTTTTCTTTTGCGTTTTCTTTATATCTTGTTCATTTGTCTTGTGTTTTCCTTTTGGGGATGATGCAAGGCATTGAGACACCCTATGTCTCTTCCATGTTGACCCAAAAGGATTTCTCTTTTCCTTTTCCTTTTCTTTATATCTTGTTCATTTTTCTTTTGTTTTCCTTTTGGATATGATGCAAGGAATTGAGACACCCTATGTCTCTTCTATGTTAACCCAAAAAGGCTTTCATTTTCTTTTTCCTTTTCCTTTTCTCTTTTGTCTTGTGTTTTCCTTTTGGGGATGATGCAATATTTTGAGGCATTCGTGTTTCTTCCATGTTGACCCAAAAGGTTCTTCTTTGTTTTCACTCTATTTGTGTCATTATTCTAGTTCTATGTGTATTTTGGGGATGATGACAGTTTTGAGCTCTCTAATATCATTGTAGCAAAGAACATACTAACCCCAAATCCATAGATCCCTTATGTGTTTGGTGTTTTCATTTTGGGGGAAACCCTTTCTTTTATTTTTCTCTTGCATGGCATAGCTTTACCTAGAAACACATGACTTGGCATAGGGCTTTCCAAGTTGGCTCTCATGTCTTTTTGTTAGAATTTTTCATTTGCTACTTTAAAGTAATTGCTCACAGCATGGTGTTTAGCAGTTTCTTTAAAGTGGGGGCATACATTAGCATTATTATTTTGCATTTTCCTTTTTCTTGGTTCTTAGTGTAGCCTTCTTACTTCATATGATGTGTTTGTCACTTTGTGGATGACATTGGGTGCAATTCCTCCAGGAGCGTGATCTCTCTTAGCATATTGCATTCCTCTTAGTGGCTTGATGCAATGCTCTACATCCCTTAATAATTCTCTATTCTCTAATTGATCCTCTCTTGGAGACATTAGGCATAATGTTCCCTAAGTTAAAGACCTCGCATGAACTAAGAACTTGAATCCTTTGAACATTCTTTGCATGTTGCATTTTGCATTTGTTGTTATATGGACACCTTGCACATAACATAGCTTGCATTCTTGTAGTTCCATCATGTTTGTTGATGAGATCCAAGAATATGAAGTTTTTCTTACCTCATGAAGCTCAAGAATCATTTTTTGTGGCACCTTATTAAAGTTATCAAGAGGTATAACTTTGGTATGGTTGAGCAGGACGCACAATCTAAGGCATGACTTTACCCATAGCCACTTGCATGTGTGTGAGTCTGTACCAGCCATGAGTGTATGTTTCTCACCTTTTAGAACTTCTCACCTGACGAACAACCAAAAGTTTCATCACCTCCAAGTGAGTATGCATTTTTCGGACAAACAACCTAGATCTGATCCACATTGGGATGGAAAAACGATTGAAGCTTGATTAGATTCTTTTTACCTCCCTTGTTTCTCTTTTTTCTTCGGTAGTGTCTGCTTGGCCTTTTCATTTCTCTTTATATCATTCTCATGTGTGCTCCTTTGTGCTCATGTTATTTTGTTTTTGGATCTTGATCTTGGGGGCTTGATCACCCCTCTCGATCATTGTCATCTTGTCTTGCTAGCATTGGTACATTAGAATCCCTCTTGATGTGTGTTTGCCTGCTTTAGTGTGAGTTTGAATTACGAACATCCTCTCACTAAAGTGGGGGCTAAATGGAGTCACCGAAAAAGTAACCCTTCTACTTTTTCTAACTTTTTTGGGCCCTCTTTATGATTTTGGCTTAATTTTTCCTTGATTTAGTGTTGTAATGTGGAAAATACATTCATATTAGGTCTTGGGTCCTTGTGAACTAATGGGATTTTAATGGTGCCTTGCTAAAGTGTTGTGAAGTGTTGCAACACACTTTCACACATTTCTAGGGTTTTATCAAATAAGTTAAGCATTTTAAGCATAGTCAACCTTTATCTTACCTTATTTGGAGTGTTGTAAAGTTTTGTATCACACTTTCACATTCCTTTAGGATTTTCATTAATAATTGGGAGCTTTCTTATGCTTTAATTGGCCCTATTTTACATCCACAAGCCTCATTTATTGCATATTTTTGAAGATAATCCCAACACCAATCAGTAACCAATCATAATTCAAGTCTTCCTAGCTTGTGTGGCCCAGATTTAGATTTTGGGACTCATTCACCACCTTGGATGAATGAGTCCCAGTAGGTCTTTTTGGCCCCGATGTAGGTTTCACACATTTCTAGGGACTTTTTATTTTTGGTCCCATACATTATGTGTGATGGGACTCATTCGCCACCTTGGGTGAATGAGTCCCCTATGACCAAAATTCAAATTTAATTCAAATTTTTAGCAAAATTTTATTCTCCTAGATTTAATGTCAGCTTGTAGTGTTGTAATTTCAAGAATTCTTGCATAATTAAGAATAAATACAAGGTTCTTTCACTCATATTCACACCTAGCAAATTTTACAAGCATTCAAGAGAACTCACAAGAGCATTTGAGCATTCACAAGATCTTTCAAGGCATTTCAAGGGCAGATTATCAAGCTTTCAAGGGCATTCTTCAAGTGTCAATCATCATGTCAAAGATTGCATTCTTCATGTTTCTTATTGTGCTAACATTTGTGATGTAGAGTTAATGATCCAAGCAAGTTTTCTAAGCAAGATCTATCTCCTTCAAGCTAGATTCAAGAACCACATCCATTGTAGCCATTTCAAGCATTATTACAACACTTTATTGCCAAGGTTTGGTGAGTTGCAAAACTATCTTATGTTCATTCATAATTCTCCTTTTATATTTGCTTTCATTTCAAGGTTTAATTACCAACAAGGGGTTTGACCAAGGAAAACCTCTATTCACTAACCCCCACAACATTTTCCCCTCTTCTTGTGTGTGATTTGTAGGGCTAGGTTGTAGATTTTCAAAGAAGCAAAGGTGCAGAAAAGTTTTCACATCCTCAAAATCCCTAAAGTTGTCATAAAGCCTTGGAGAAGCTTGGAGAAGGTCTACATACTTGAAAATTTGTAGTTTCAGATTTGGAAACCAGTCAAAAAGAGTAGAGTAGACTGAGAGGAACAAAATATAGTTCAAAACTTCTAGAAAAGTAGAAGTGGACTGATTCGTTACTATTGACCTGAATGAGTCCCACTATACATGCCTGACAAATATTTTTATAGATATGGATACCCTTTTGGCTAAAACATGTTCCTGCACATTTTCCCAAAAACTGGACTGATTCGCCTAGCCTAGCGAATGAGTCCCAGTCAACATCAACAATAGATTTTTTCAATGATTCATACCTCCATTCTATCTTCTTCAGTCTTACAAGTGCACACTTTCAGTTTCATAGCTTTCTGTTATATTTTGTTGACTTTCTTAGGTCTTAAAATTAGTTTGCATATCACACTATGTTTTCCATTTCATTGTCTCTTCCAAGTTTACACTTGGTGGTGAACCCCTCATTACCTATCATTCAATCTCTAGGATAGCCCTATTGCAAGATTTCAATATCATTTGCATTGAGATCTCTAGGGTTATCCTTGAGTGGAGCCTCTTTGAAAGTGGGTGCAAATACATCATCATCCATTCCACCATTTTCTTCGATCCCAACTTAGGTAGAGAGAGAGGGTGAGTGGGAAGGTGAGAAATAGGTATAAAGGAGAAAGAGAGGGTGAAAAGAGATATAGAGAGACATATAAATAGAAAGGGGGTAATGTGGAAGGGATGGAGTGAGGGGAAGGGTAGAAATAAATAGAGAGGGAAGATAAAGAGAAGTAGAAATGGAAGGAGGAATGGAGAGGTAGAGATAGAGAGTTTGGGTGGGAGGGATATAGGGAGAGGTAGGTAGAAAAAGATGAAGATGTAGATGAGAGATAAAGAGAAGTAGAGATATATATAGAAAGAGATAGTTTGGTCACCCTCCATCTCTCTACTTATCTCTCCCTCTATCTCTCCAACATTACCTCTCTCTCTCTCTCTTTGTTTCTACTTCTCTTTATCTCCCATTTATATCTTCCTCTATGTCTACCTACCTTTCCCTATATCCCTCCCACCCTACCTCTCTATCTCTACCTCCCCCTTCCTCCCTCTCTACTTATCTTTATCACCACTCTCGACGATTTTGACTTTTGAAAGGATCTACTTACCGGATCCCTATGCCGATTCGGATGGATGTCCCGACCATTTTTCTCTATCTCTACATCTCCCTTCCTCCCTCCCTCTCTACTTCTCTCTCTTTACATACCCCTCACTCCATCCCACCCTTCTTCCCCCTCTCTATCCTTTTAGATATCTATATATATATTCTCTCCCTCTCCTCTCTAGCTATCTTACCTTCCCTCTCTACTTCCCTCTATCTTCCTCTCAAATTTTGTCTCTACTCTCTATAGGAGTGATAGGGAGAGAGGGAGAGAGAAGGAGAGAGGAATAGAATGAGGAAGAGATATCTAGAGATAGATATGACATGGTAAAGATAGAGGGGAAGAGAAAGGGAGAGAGATAGGTAGAGAGTGAGGGAGGGGGAGAGGGAAGGGAGAGTGAGAGGGAGAGAGAGTGTGTGTTTGGGGAGGGAGAGTATATAAATATATAAAGAGGGAGATGTGGAGAGGGAGAGAGGAAAAATAAATTCAAAAGGCACGCTTATATATTGTAAAGTGGAAATATCAATGATGTATCAAATATGAAAATAAAACCCTAATTTGGTTTCCAAGGATGGGTAGGTTAAGTAAAATTGATATCTAATTTGGTTGAGATTGAGTTAAATAGAGAGGGGAGGATGGAGGAAAAAAGAGGTAGAGAGATATAGGTCTAGAGAGAAAGAGAGATATCTAAAGAGGGAAAAGAGAGAGGGAAGGGAGGATGGAGAGAGAGGTAGAGAGATAGATCTAGAGCTCAAGGAGAGAGAGAGTGAGAAAGATAGATCTAAAGAGGGACAAAGAGAGAAGGAAGGAGGGAGGGATGGACAAATATATAGTTAATTCTATAGTTCAATATATTGATAGGGAGAGGTCTAAAGAGTTAAAAAGAGAGGGAGGGAGGGAGAGACAAGTGGAGGGATAGGTCCATAGTTTAAGGGAAGACATAGTGAAATATAGAGAGGTAGAAAAAGGGATAGAGAGATATGATGATTTATGAAGATTTTTTCATATCCTTCATACAAAAAATATAAATATTTCATATTGATTACTTTTTCTAATTTTTCAAGCATTTTGAGATGAGTGTTACAATAAAAATTATGAAAAAGGGACTTTGTATGCGAATAGTACGCATTTGATATTTCAAAAATGAAATATGAAGTTCAAATGATTATAATTATTTTTTGTGTATAATATAGAAACACTACCTAGTCTATTGTGTAGAGCTATCAATAAACTTTCCAACACCTATAAAAATTAAAAATTTTGATAAGAAACACAAAATTTATGCCCATTTTACTAAAGAGGGTTTTTAGGTCTTCAAAGTGGATATCTATTTTGAAGACCTAAGAATGGGTACCTGTTTTTCAAAATGGATATCCATTTTGAAATGGATATCCATTTTATTTGACAAAATTTGCATCCTTTGGATTTCCCTCATATTTGGCTTGGGATTTGGTTCGAGATTGCCAAACCTAGAAAGTTAACTGAAAAAATGTGTTTTACAAAATTTCCTTAGTTTTCTGAAATTTGACCTTTTTGCTGGTGACTTTTTTTAATCCAAATTTGATGAAACAAAAAGGGTTTATTGAAAAAATTGTCATCTTTCCACCAATATAAGATATTCCTTATTTTGAATTTAATAAATAATTATTATTGATTTTTTACATACATTACGACTAAAGTCCTGATTGATAGGTTGATTGAAATTTTTTTATAATTTTTAAACTATTTCACATTTTTTGAATCTAAAATATGTGTCACATTCTATGCTTCGCATACTATATGATTTTAAAAAAATGAATTTCATAAATTTTTTACCAAGTTATGGTGGTTAGACAAACACGTTTTAATAATTTTGAAATATTCTAATAAAATTATCATAACTAATTATTTACATGCAAACAAATGTGTCACATCTAGGCATGTGTCCTCTATATATATTGAAAATTTAAAAAAAAAAAAAATCTTGTACTTAGGTTGGTCAAACATACACTTTCTTTTTATGTTTTTCCTAAAAATTTAGTACTACTACATTGAAATTTCATTTTTTTGCAAAATAGATTTACACTTTTCCAAAAAATGACCATTAGCCTAGAAACTACATTCAATTTACTACAAATTCTATTCTTACATATTTTTCAAATTATGTTAATAACCTATTCAAATTTTTATGTCAAGTTCCCTAACTCTATTTTTTGAATTTTCATTGCCACTTAGGGGCCTAGTTTGGACCGTCGTGATCTTGTATTAGCTCATCATTAAGATTTTTCCCTCTAATTTTTACCCAATAGTTATCTCCATAGGAGAGGCTGAATACCTCTCAAATATGAAAGTGAATGAGTTGATGAGTTCAATAAAAACCCATAAACAATGCCTAAATAGGTTTACACCTTCTTCCCTAGAGAAATTATTCAAAGCTCAAGCCAATGTAAGAGACAAGGGGAGAGGAATAAATAAATATAGAAGGAAATATAGAGGAAGAGGTAGAAACAACACTAAAAGGTGAAATTCTAGAGTAGATAATTTTAGATGGAAAAATGGTCAAGAGGGGGCAAGAAACTCACACTTCATCTCTAGAAATAAGAAAAAATATTAGTAGCTCAAACCAAAGGTCTAATAAAAGTAATGTATAGTGTTATTATTGCTACAAGTATGGTCAGTATGCAAGTGAATGTTCGAAAAAGTAGTGTAGTAAGAATTTTTTTGGTTTTAACTGTGTATGCCTTTTTTGAATCGATGTTTCAAACCACAACTATTAATCCATCATCAAGAAGAGGACGATAAGTAATAGGATTGTAGAAATGGCCTTTAGAAGAGATGAGGTGTAGGAGGATGGGGAGGGGGGAGAATGAAAAATAAAGCAAGAGCTATAGAAGTTTGGGATAAAAAATAGCACAAAAACAAGAAAAATAAATTAATAAAAAGAGTTAATTACACATATATGATTCATTTATATAATAAAGATAAAATTACTTATATTAATATGGCATTATAAGTTAAGGAATATAAAAATAATATATATGAAAAAACACAGTTTAGAATGTATATTATATTATTCATGTATAATTTATAATTTATTCTACAGATAATAAGGTTATTATTTATAGAATGTTTGAATATATAAATTAATAAAAATTACATAGTTTTATATAATTATATATATAATAACAATTATATATAATATTTATAATAAAATATAGATTATATTACTATATATTTGACATAGAAATTTGTATTTGATCTAATCAATCAATTATATGAAATAAATATATTTGAAACTATATATATAAAAAAATTAAAATATAATTTTTGATACTATAGATATTTCAAATAAATTTATAAATAATAGATTAATTAGTTTTTTTATATAAATCCTAAGATCCATAATTCATTTAATTAATAAAATTAAAATGAAAATTTATCAATATTAATATATGTAAATATTTAAGATATAAAGGAAGTAAGAGAATAATAATAAATATATATTGAAAATAAATAAATAAATATATATATATATTGAAGATAGAATATATAATTATATGTTTTTTATTAAAAAATAGGGAAGGGCCCTAATTTTTATATATAATAGAAGCAACACACAAAAAAAGTAGAGAGAAATAGGTCAAGCACCAGAGCTTGAACCTAACAACTTTTCCCCCAAGGGCTTGTCAAGAGAAATGGAATCCTTCTTAGGAAGAAATTTATTCCTACGTTCCAAAAATGTCCAAGGAGAAACAATAACCAAATTTGAAATATTTAGATAAGGGGGAGAAGCCCCCTTAGAGTTTCTAAGAGATGGAGCAAGACCAATAGAAGAACAGGAAGAAGAAGAAATAGGCATGTCCAAAACTAGAGCAATGGGAATTGCAAGAGAAACATGACCTTTATCAACATTATCATTATTCATCTAAGAATAAGGGGAAGGAGTCTTAGGAGGTGATTGGAGTCCCATATATTCACTGTTAGTAGAAGAGACATGTTATCAGAGTACATAGTTAGATGGTTAGGGAGAGCATTCATAATCATGTCATGAGATGAGACACAAGACAACACAAGACGAGGACAGTCACAAGCCAAGTGTCCACTGGCAAAGAAATGTCTGTGAGGAATATGATTCCTTCATAATCCACAAGATCAGACCAAGACTAACTGTTAACTTTAAGCACAATCTCATTAGGTAATGAATGAGTCAAATTGATGCAAGAGCATCGTGCTCCAACCCCTTTGGTCAGTGGTGTTCCTTCTTTGGTGGAGCTTTAGCCTATCGGCAGAACAACATTTGGTGTTCTAACAATGACCCGATGACAGAAGTAGTTGTGTTACAAGATCATCAGCGTGAGTAGGTGGTATCAGTGGGACTTTGGGAGGAGTTCCAGCGACAAGCTAATGAATGATGATCAACGAGATGTAGGTGTATCAGTGGGAGATGTATTAAGGTCTTAGCAATGGAGAGATTGAAAGTTGGATGGAATGTGGGACCCAGTCATGATGAAATGGGTGACAGTGGTGAGGAAGCCCACACATGGTGTGGAGAGATTGGGTAATCCACATCCATGTTGTGGATTATGGATCAGTGATGTGGCGACGAGGTGGACAAAGTGTATGCTGACTTTGGAAAGACTCCTTCGTATCATGGAAGGTGACTTGTAGTCTCAATGATGGGGTGATAATATGGTATCAACAAAAGTTGAGATGGAGTTTGGGTGATAGATCAATGGTGGACTTAGAGGCATATGTGGTACGATTGAGATGATGGTCAACGACGGTGGATGATGAGTTGGGTCACAACACATGGCAAGGTGATATTAGTGTATTTCACATCATTTTTGTGAAATGTGATTTCATTGGCCAACTTAGTGGAGCTACTAATAGCAAGGTAACCACCTGGTGATTTCATTGTTGATTGGACAACAAGAGGATACTACAACATGAAGAGAGGAAGATTGAGGCCAACCTCAAGGATTAACAAAGGCATAAAGAGGTGGTGAACGATAAGAGAAGGAAGGTCCACAAGAAGAGCAGTGAGAAAGGATAGAGGTACTACCAAAGAAGCCAGTAGGAGTGTGTGAGAAGTAGAACAGGGAAGTTCCCTATAAATGAAATGTGTGAATGTAATTTTGTAATGTTGTTCTAAATGAATAAAAGAGAGTTGTTGACTAGTTTTGTGTCAATCTGTGTGTGTATGTCTGCATTGGCTACGAGATTGTGATGGCTTGATAAGGTCCTCTAATCTCTTGTCTGCATCAATTGGTATTAGAGTTGGTTGTCCTGAGTCTGTAACAGAACGTCGAATGTGAGGTAGTTGTAGCAAGCCCTGTGAATGTGGGTTGAAGCCAGAAGAACTACGGGTGATGAGCTGAGAAGAGCTATGGAAATTAATGTTTGTTGTGGGCATGAAAGAGGATCTGTAACTGCTATCCTCCAGCAGGGATAAAGTTGGGTAGAAGGTGTAGAGTTCCTCCACTGAAAGAGAGAGTGGGTAGAGGAAGCATCTTCTAGAATCATTTTTGGGTAGAGGATGGGTAGAGGAAGCATCTTCTAGAATCATTTTTGGGTAGAGGATAGTTGGGTGAGTGTGGTACCTATAACTGAAGAGGGTTTGAGTTCTAGAAGAGATTGTTGCAAGTGAGAAGAGACTTGCAACTATAGAGGGCTTGAATCCTAAAGAGATTTGTTGCAAGAAGGATCTATGTTTGCAAAGTGAATTATTTTAGAAAACAAAATGGGTTGGGTAATGAGGATACCTGTGCAGATATTTTTTTAGGAATGATATTGGGACAAAGTGGAGGATGAGATGATTGAAAATATGGGACAGATAGTTTGTGTAGACTTAGGGAAGAGCGAGATAAGGCTTGAGTAATTGTGTGAAGAATTGAAGAAGATGATTCGAGGAAAAGCATAAAAGAGTGTAGGAAAGAGTGAAAGAAAAGCGGTGAAGAAGAGTGAAACCAAGAAAGAGGACAACAGAAAGGGACATTGCAGTCTGAGTTGGATGGAGAAGGATGAGAGAGAAGAAGAGAAGAAGGAAATGGTTGTAGCAGGTATGCAGACTAAAGACAAAGAAGAGGAGGTCCTTGTGCAAAAGGATCAAGAGGTAAGAGAAACGAAGGTGAAAGAAAATGAAGAAGTGATTGCAATAGTAGAGGATGTAATTACAACTCATGACAATGTGGATGAAATCATAGTGCAGTTAGGTGTTGTAGCTATGAATACGAATGATGTAAACTCTATTTTTTATGAGTTTTGTCATATTGAGTTTGAATCACATGTACCTAATGAGGTGAGTAGCATGGTAGAGAAAATTATGGAATGTACAGATGTGGTAGAGTGGCGTAGAGATGCCTACTTGTGGGTAGAAGATGTGGGGGATGTGACAAGACAAACTTGGTGGAGTTGGTCGGTTAGCAGTGAGTTTGAACCCATGAAAGAGAGGAGAAGAGAGAAGAGAACCTGGTGGAGGAGGTTGGACTATGGTGGACAAGAGTCCATGGGAAGAGAAGAGAGTGAAGTGCAGAGTTGTTGGTGGGTGATAGCGAATGTACTCATGAGATGTTGGAAGAGAAGGAAAAAAAGAAATTAAGTCTAAAAGTTGATGCGGCAGATGCATGTGTAGGAGCACATGGATTTTATTTACCTAGGGAGTCTGATGCAGGAGCATCATGCTCCAACCCCTTTGGCCGGTGTTGTTCCTTCATCGGTGGAGCTTTAGCCTATCAATAGAACAACATTTGGTGTTCCAGCAATGACTTGATGGTGGAAGTAATTGTGTTACGGGCTCATCAGCGTGAGTACGTGGTATCAATGGTAATTTGGGAGGATTTCTAGTGATGGGACAACAAAATATGATTGGAAAGACATAGGTGTATTGATGGGAGATGCATTAAGGTCTCAACGATGGATCGATAGAAAGTTGTAGAGCATGTGGGACCTAGCCATGATGACATGGGTGATAGTGGTGATGAAGCCGACGTATGGAATGGAGAGATTGGGTAATCCACATCCTTGTTGTGGATTACAGAGCAATGATGTGGAGATGAGGTGGATAGAGTGTAAGGTGACTTTAGCAAGACTCCTTTGTATCGGTGGAACATGACTTGTAGTCTCAACAATGGGGCAATAATATGGTATTGGTATAACATAATGGCATTAGCAGAAGTTGAACTGGATTTTGGTTGATAGACCGATGGTGGACTCAGAGGCATATGTGGTACAATTTAGATGATGGTCAATGATAGTGGATGACGATTTGGGTCACAACACATGGCAAGGCAGTATCGGTGTATTTCACATCATTATTGTGAAATATGATCATTGGCCAACTCAGTGGAGCTACTAATAGTGAGGTAATTTCTTGGTGATTTCATTGTTGATTGCATGACAAGAGGACACTATGACATGCAGAGAGGAAAAAAGAGGCCAACCTCAAGAATAAACAAAGGCATAAAGAGGTGGCGAACAATAAGAGAAGGTGGGTCCACATGAAGAGAAATGAGCAAGGAGAGAGGTACTGGCAGAGAAGCCAACAAGAGTGTGTGAGAAGTAGAACAAGGTAGTGCCCTGTAGATGAAATTTCTAAATGTAATTATGTAATGTTGTTCTAAATCAATAAAAGAGAGTTGTTGACTAGTTTTGTGTTAATTTATGTGTGTATGTCTATGTTGGCTGGGAGATTGTGATGGCCTGATAAGGTCCTCCAGTCTTGTGCCTTCATAACAAATCAATCTTTAGGTCAAAATATGAGCATATGAGGTGTAACTAATGTTCTTGGAAGAAATGTCCACTTTCAAAAAACTACCAAGAGAATTACCAATTTATCAATACCTTCAAAAGAAGAGGCCACCAGAACTATAATGGGAGATAAGGAAATCTCACCCAAATATGCAAAACATCAATCGATTCCTTCAAGGATTTAAAGGAATGAACCCAAGGCTGCAATGACAAGGGTTGAGAATCTCATTCCCACAAACCATGATCTATGATAGCATGTCTATCCTTAGAAGAATTAAAGAAAAAAGAAAAAAAATCTATCCAAAGGGTAAATCTCGACCTTACCCTCCACTAAAGGTGTCCAATACTTCAAGATCCACAAATGTAGATCTAGAAGAGAAGGCCACAAATGAAAAAATCTACAGATTAATCCCTTTTTAGAGAAAAAATCAATATAATAGGAAACTTCCTACCCAAGATAAATCATAGGAACATCATTTGCATAAGGAAGAGGCACATTTGGACAAGCAACAAACCCCATCCCCACCTTCCTAGATCACACAACATCAAAAAAGGAAGATGAAGAAGCAGCCATAGCTGGAACAGAACCCTGCAGTGGCAATGACACTTCATAGTAGGAGATAGAGAACCTGTCACACCAAATGCCCCAACTAGAAGAGACAAAGAGGCAGAAGAAGCCTCCACCATAGGAGACAAAAGAGAACCATTATATGTATCCTTTGCATCTTGAGGAGTGTCTGCACTAGTAAAAAATAGGTCAACTACCAAATCACAACTAAGGGTGCTACTAGTAGAAAACTAAATTTGAATGCATAAGGGAGTGGGAGGAGTGATAGGAGTGGGAGAGTCACACACACACACACACACACACACACACACACACACACACACACACACACACACACACACACACACACATATATATAATTGTATGTTAATTATTTATAAAACAAGTATATTTATAAATAATATACATAATGTTTAAGCTATTATAGTTAATTATGTGAATGTAAAAATTATATAGATTCTTTCTATAAATATAATTATATATTGAATATATAATTAGAATTAGATAATGGACTACATCACAATATAGTTAACAAATGATTCATTTTATGTCCTTAATCAAAGGATACAAATAATGTTTTCATGTTTAATACAAAATAGTGATTAATTACTTTTAGCTATAAGTAATATTAAATAATATAATGTAAAAATATTGAACTTTTTTATACTATAAATTAGTATTCAATTGGTATAATTATATGTTAAAAATTATAATTATACAATAATGGATAATTATCTAGTAAAAATTATTTATAGATTTTTATATAACTAATACAATAACAAAAATGACTAAAGATTTTATGTGAATTTTAGTTAAAAGTACACTTGTGACTAGTTTTAAAAGTACAAATGTGGCTAATGAGAAAGAGGTTGAATTTGATAAATCAAAAGTGTTATTCATGTGCAGAATTGGTGAGAAAGGCATATTGAAGTATTATACTTAGACAATGGATGCAATGACCACATGAGTGTAAATTAAAAAAATGCACTCATTAACAAGAATATCAAGTCTAAGATAATAATTGAGAATAATGAAATAGTTCCAATAGTGGGAAAAAGGTTTTTCACTATCAATGTCAAAGATGGTGACAAAGAGGAGATATAGAATTTATATTATGTCCTAGGGATAAAGCATAAACTCTTGATTTTTGGATAGTTGGTCCAAAGAGGTTACAAAGTGCTAATAAAAAAGGAGAGTGTGTCATATTTGGTAATAATGGGTGCAAGAATGTGGTAGCAATAGTCTAAATGGCAAGGAACTATTTCCTCTATAAATACAAATTGTTTTATCATTCTAGTTTATAGTTTCTCCTCCCAAGAAGTATAATAGTATTTACTCCTCAAGATGGTCATTATAGAATGCTCCATGATTTTGCACTTTTGAGTTATTCTAAACCAAGTATTTTATCTCAAAAGGATATGGTTAGGGGATTACCAACCATAGTAGACCTAAATGAAAAATTTGAAGCTAGTAATTTAGGAAAATAACATAAAAAACCCTTAATCAAGGAACTCTAGAAGGGTCAGAGGACCATTGGAGTTGGTGCATATATTTATGTGGCTCTATGCAAATCTCACAATAGGAAACACAACTATTTTATTATCTTCATAGATGGCTATAGCCAAAATAAATGGGTATACTTCTTGAAGCATAATTATTAATCCTTTGATAAGTTTAAATTTTTTAAGGTATAGGCCAATAAGGATTATGGACACTCTATTAAGGTCCTGAAATAAAATAGAGGAGAAGAGTATGACTCCAAAATATTATGATTTTTTTTAGGTATGAAGGAATTACTTGAGAATTAACAACCAACTACACTCCATTAAAAAGTGGATTAGCAAATAGGAAGAATAAGACCATTGTGGAGATGGAAAGAAGCATTTTGAAGGCCAAGGGACTCCCAAAAAAATATTAGGGTGAATTTAAATTGTAACAAAAGTATATTTAATAGATAGTTCTCTTACAAACATTATAACATGACAAGATTCCACAAGAAGCGTAGATAAAATTCAAATGGATTGTGGAGAACCTTAGATATTTTGGGTGAGTGGAATATAAATTTGTAATAATGAGAAGAGACAAAAATTGGATTGAAAAGGAGAAAATTTTGTAAGATACAATGAATATTCCAAGAAATGCAAATTATATAATCCTACCACTAACTAAATTGTAATTAGTAGGGATATTGAGTTCACAAAAAATGAGTCATTAGATGGCATGATAGACATCTCTTCAAGTATCTTAGTAGTGGTTCCCATGGATGATTATGAAGAAGGAAATAAAGAATAAAACTTGGTGCATCTACAATAGGTATGAAGATCAACAATTAGTTTTAGAGATCACCTACAAGAGAAAGATGTCCGAACAAACAATAGCTCTAGAGACTCAACTTTGGAGATATTCTACACATCCAAGTAGTAGTAGAATCAAGAGCTCAAATCCCACTCTTTCCTCCTAATTCCAATAAAAATAAAATTCTCAAGGGTAATTTATTAAAATGCAAAGTATGATGATAAATCAAATGAAAATATGAAATTTGTATTTTTTTTTTATGGTTATCCATTATATTTTGAAGAATATATAAAATAAAAGAAATGGTGAGGCCATGGATGAGGAAATAGATTAAATATAGAGAATAAGACATGGAAGCTAAATGATTTACTTCCTAGTGAAAAAAATGATTGGAGTGAAGTGGATTTATAAGACTATGAGAAATGGTGAAGAAAGAATATAAAGTAATAAATCAAGGCTTGTTGTTAATAGATACAAAAAACAACCTAGAATATATGAGATATATACTCCAATTGCAAGGATGGAAATTATGTGGGTAGTCTTAGAAATAGTAGCCCAACATATGTGGAAGACGTATCAAATAAATGTGAATCTTTTCTTCTTGAATGGATTACTCAAAGAAGAAGTGGAGTATGAATTTTAAGGACAAGAAAGAAAAGTGTAAAGGCTAAAGAAAGATCTTTAAAAGCTTAACCAAGAACCTTAGTTATGGTGTACAAAATAGACATACTTTTAGGAATGGATTTATTAAAAGTGATGATGAGCCCACTATCCACATCAAGGTAAGTGATGATACTATTTTAATTTTTGTCCTATATAGATTATTTCCTCATTTCTTATTGAAAAGAAGCCATGAAAAGAGAGTTTGAAATCATAGACTTAGGTCTACTAAAATATTTTCCTGGCATAGAGTTAAAGCAAATGAAAAATGGAATTTTTTATTTCTCAAGAAATTTATGTAGAAGATATTTTGAAGAGATCTATGCAAAATATCAAACCTACACCAACACCAATATTTATAGGTCAATAGTTAAGCTATTGAAGATTGTAGTAGTAATGTGAACCAAACCTTGTACAAAAATATGGTTGGAAGTATATGATACTTGAATATTACCAAGATTGATATAATGCATGCAATAAGTGTTGAACACTCGAAATACTGAGAGGGGGGTGAATCGATATTCTTATAAACCATTCAAACATTTAAACATCCAATCCACTTAGTAGATCCAATTGCAATAAAAGAAATAAAGTATGAAACATCAACATCACATAACACATGAACACCTAGATTTTTATGTGGAAAACCCAAAATAGGAAAAACCATAGTGAAGATTAGCTCGCAATATATTATAACCAGTGAAACATAACAAAACATGTGACAGTGGGCTTTGAATGGGGGTATACACCTATCTTCCATATTTCATTAGCAAAAAGAGATCCCCTAGGAAAATATTGACTTTGAACCCTTAAGTGAGTCAATCTTAATGGATATCTTGTTTTTTCCTTTTGACTGGGGATGTGGTAAATTAGCCTAAAATGCACTTTTGGGAGAAAAACTAAAAATAGTAAATAAGACCAATTGTGCAATATAACACTTGAAACATCAATTTAAAACCTTAATTTAGCATAATCCACAAAGTTCTAGTAGATTTGAGAAGAGTATGAATTTTTGCACTTGTCACAAAAAGCTCTTGTTGAGTGTCTTGGACTGGGACAAATTTTCCCTAAGGTGAATAGGTCTTGCTACAAGGATCCAAGATTTTCTTTCATAGTCCTCTACTCCTAGATCTGCACTCCTAATTCTTTTAGATTTCACTGTTGAAAAGTCATAATCAAATTCTACAAGTGAGTTTTTGTGGCTTGACGATAATGTTCACAACTTTTTCAACTTTGCAAAATTATACGTTTGACCAATCTTCAATCCTTATTCACCCATAAATCTGCAAACAAAAAGAGAGAAAATTTGTTTATTTTTGGTGAATGGTGGTTTTCCTTGGTCAAACCTCATTTTGGTAATTAAACCTTGAAATGAAATGAAACATAAATGGAAGGAATGATGAATGAACACTAGCTTGTTGTAAATCACCAAACCCTTGAATGAAACCATTGAAGGATTGAAATCTAACACATCTCTCCAATGTCTTGATCTTGCATGAAATGGCTTGATTGGATGTTGATCTTGATGCTTGAATCTTGACTTGAATGCCTAAAACCTACATCACATGTTAACTCCAAAAACATGCATGAATGACGATAAATTTGACATGATGTTTGAGATCTTGAATGCTACAACAAATGACTGAGAAATCTACTCTTGAACACCTTTGACAATAATCTTAACTCTTGTGAAATTTTGATAATTTTTATAGCTTTCTCTAGGATTTCAATTGATGAAAAGACCTTGTATTTATAGGTATTTTCTAATTTCCCAAAAATTAAACATCAAAAAATGAAAATTGTAAATTGAATTTGAATCATGCAAATTCCACCAAAAACATATTAAAAATTAGGGTCCTAAACTTAAGGGGAACCTATTCGCCCTTGGGTGAATGGGTCCTAGGCCCCAAACCTAGGACACACCAATTTCAAGGCAATTTAATTAATGCTTTCAATTATTTAATACAAGTTTCCCTTTTGAAAAATGAGATTAATTATTCTTTTGAATGCATAATTGGGCCAATTAGAGGCTTAATTAAGTCCAATTTATTAAGTGACCCAAACATAGAGTGAAAATTTAAAGTACATTTTCTAGCAAAACAACCAGTTATATTATATTTATAGGGGTATGTGCAAGATCATGATGGGCCAAAAAGTGATGATATGATGGGTATGTGTAGGGTATGTGGCTGACGACATTTTTTTACCCAAAATTGATGAAATGAAAAGGGTTTTAAAGGAGATTCTCAGCTTTCCACCAATATAAATTATGCTTTACTTTGAATTTAATAAATAATTATTATTTATTTTCTATTTGAATTACGACTAAAGTTTTGATTGATAGGCTGATTGAAAAACATTTATAGCTTTCAAATGGTATCACAATTTTTGAATCCAAAACATACATAACATTCTATGCTTTGCATACTATAGGATTAAATGTAATGCCCCATCTTGTAACCTAAAGAATGATGCATTGTCTACGAAAGTGTGATAAAATTTTTTTTAAAGTATAAGCACTTAACTAATCGCAAACATTCCCTAAGTAACGCGACAACACACTACTTAAAATTCCCATAGATGACTTTAGTATTTAGCATTGCATATATATTAATTTTCATAAACTTAAAAGTATACATTGAATAACATTTAAATCACATCATTGAAAGCATAAAATACATAAAGGTTTCTTTCATACATTGCATTTGAAATAACATTACAATACTCATTCTCCAAATGAGGTAGATCAAATAATAGTTTACAATTACATATTACAAATGTTCACCTCATAAACAATTGAGGAGTGATACAAATATAAAATTTCCAATGATACAAATAAGGAAGTACATATATCCAAATATGAGCTCTCCTTCCAAGAAGCACTCTTTGCCACGAACATGAACTGGGGACCCAACAGAGTAAGGTGCATGTTCCACCCAACCATGTGGTACCTGTAGGTCCACCCCCTGTGCTAGGAGATATTAATAAGGTTCCCTAGACATAACCTACAAACCCTAGACACAAGTAAAAACCATAGAAAATCTATACAAGTACACACTTAACTTATTGGTTACATTGCTTCCAGAATTAAGATAATAGAATATGCTAAGTTTACAAGGTTAATGTTATTTTAGGTGGAGTGTCATCACAATGTTGCATTGGTTACCCTGGTGTTTCTTCCTAGGTTCCAGCCCCCAACTTGGGTTACCCTGGCAACTTCTTACGAAACCTGGCCCCACATGCAAACTGTTGCTGAATTGAATATCTTTTAAAATAACAAGATATTGACTTTTCCATTCCAGGCCTTCTCGACTCATTCTCAAGACTGAACTAGCCCTTGAGTCTATAAGTGAGGCTTATTAATCCAATTAAATATTTTAGAATACCCAATGTGTTGATTTAGTTTTCACTGAATTACTAACTCTACATGAGTTACCCAAACACCACTTTGTGTGTCGGCCCTCACATAGAGCCACTCCCCTAAAAATAACACAAGCAATCTAAGTTCACTAACTAAGGTAGGCAAGGTGCACAAGAATCAACATATAATACCATACATATCATAACAGACATCAAATGTTTGTTCATAAAACCAGGTGTCTAAACATCATGCTAACCCATGTGCACTACCCTAGTCAACTCAAGGATTGTATTTAAACAATTACAACTCCCACATTATATAAACTTATCTGGAAGACTTGTACTTCTAACACATTCCCATTTTGCCCAATAAAAGAGAAAATACAATTTTAAGCAATTCAGGGATAATGAACTTCTATTATTAGGATTTACTAAATCCAGTCGATCAAGAACTTGAAGTACAAAAATTAATCATCTAGGATTTAATTCATCTTCCATTCAAAATGAAAATCAAAAAACTATAATTTACCCAATTTCATAACCATATATTATAATGAAATTTTTTATTTCTTTCCTTATTATATTTCATTATAAAATGTTCATTTATTCTTTTCAACACTAATTTTTCATTATACCATTCATTAAAATATAAACACATGAATTTTTTTTTTTTAAACCCTGTTAATAACAATAATACACTTACAAATTTCCTAATGTTTAATAAATATATAAATATAAATATAATATATATATTTTATATATAACATATATTATACAAATAATATATATTATATATAGCACATATATATTATAATTATAAATTATATAAATATTAATTGTTAACAAAATAAAGATATAATATATAAAATCTAAATCTAAAAAAAAAAAAAGATTTTCGCAGCCCCTTTCTCACCGCCACCACGACTATGGGTAGGGCTGCCTTCACAGCCCTCCCCACAGGGTTCGTCCATGGGTGGCAGAGCCGAGCGCTGCCTGTGAAGGCAACACTGGGTGCTACCCTCACTGCCGGCTCCCCTGCGAGGGTCGGCCGTGGGGGTAGCCCCCCCTGCGGCTCCCAATCAAATAAAATTTTAATATATATTTTTAAAAAGAATAAAAATAAATAAAAACGGCGATTTCCTACGAAATTCATATGACGGAGTTTCAATCCATTTTTATTTTATTATTTTAATACTCTAATTTCGCCTATCTGATGCTTCCTCATATATTTTCACAATCCAATTTATATATGAATGTATATATATATATATATATA
>VDFB02099896.1:0-87334 GCA_007258455.2 Sequoia sempervirens | reverse complement strand
TCAACATTTTCGTTGAGTCTTGACATGCTCAAACCTGAGAAACTAGGTGGAGTCAGTGTCATGTACCTGCAATCCTGCAATCAGAAAAATAACATACATATATATAGTCCATGTTTCAAACACACCGTGCGGAGAAAATCACAAAAATCACAGGGCACTCACAAGCGAGTGATGCAACTCTGTTCTCCACACCAAAACACATCACATCAAACTGACAACATGAATAACAATTAATCTACCATAAACATACATGTAACAGTAACATCTGAAATAAACATCTATGCTAACATAAAGCATGTCAGAAATAATTATCACCATACAATGTATCATCTTATCACAAAATAAATCCACTATTGCTCAAAATTCAGCGATCAATACACCAAAACAAAGAACCAAGGTCTATCAATGTGAAAACATGCTAACAAAAAACATAAGCAAAATGGAGGGGTACTACATTAAAAAAAGAATTCAAATTTCATGAAGTTTTGACCAAGTTAAGGTGGTTAGACATACGAGTTTTTATATTTTTTAAAAGTTGTAATAAAAAAAATCATAATTAATTATTTACTTGGAAAAAAATTACAACAAAATATGCATCACATTGGGACATGATTCCTCTACTTATATCTAAAATATTACAAAAAAAATATTATCATTTTATTATGGTTAGGGTGGTGAAACAGACACCTTATTTTTTCCCTGAAATTTTTAAATACTACTGCATTGAAATTTGAAATTTTCACCAAATGGATCTTTTTTTAAATAAACCTATTAGTTTAGAAACTACATTCAATTTGCTACAGATTCTTCTCTTACATATTTTTGAAATAATATAGATAACTTATTCAAATCTTTATGTCAAGTTGCCTAACTCTGATTTTTCAAAAAAAATTGCCACTTAAGGGCCTTTTTTTCCCATGATTATCTTGCACATACCCATAGAAGTGTTCGCTACAGGTGGACTCACTATCCAAGTGGAGTCACTACCCACTGAGAAGAATATAGAAGAGATATTGTGGCTGAATGGTCTGATTAGGATCTAGACTAATTGCGTATTTGAATGCTTAATTATAACAACTTAATGGAATTACAATTCATGCATACATTATTGAAACTATGCATTAAAAAATTTAAACTTAAGGTGAGAAAAAAAATTGATAAAGAAGAAGAGAGAGAGAGTGCAAATGATCTGATAATGGAGTTTGCCACAAATGTGACTATGTCTCTGGGTCCGCTCAAACAGAGTGAGACCGATCCGATTAATCTCCAAATAGAAATTACAATTGCACCAAGAGCATTTCTTCTAGCACTTTGGCAGCATAACAATACTCTGACATAGAAAAATGGCTCAAAAGAATCTCCTTAGAATCCCCTTTTTGTATCACATGTTTCCTTACTTCATCACTTGTATTTTCTGAACTCCTAAGAGCTTACATTTCCCCCTTTTTTATACATAAAATATGCCTAAATAGGCTTAACAAGAATATTAAATGTCTAACCCCCTTCAACAATCTGTACATTGGCTTATTTGTCTTTTAGACCCCTTTTGTTTTAGTGGTTAGGGAGTTATACAACAAAAATAGCCCATTTTGATAAGGCTTCGGGCTAGTTAATAAAAGAAAATAAAACAGATACTATATATATACAAATATATATCGATGGTCTATCAGTGTATAAATATTTTACCAACTCGGGGGTCGACGGTTCTAATCCTACCAGCCACACTTAATACCAAACTCCACCAAACTTTGAAAGAAAATAAATCCTCTGTCTATATCTGTTGAACAGTTAGCGACAAGTGCAACGGTATACCGGTCGGCTCCTATGTTAGGGGTCACTGGTTCAAACCCTTTACAACTCCTTTTGGTAAAGAAGCAAACAAACTCGTCGAATTTCGACAGAAGATAGAGGGACACATGGTGCCCCCAGGGGCTGCCACGTGTCAACACCTAATTGGATATTGAGCCACGACAACTCCACCTCATCAATGACTGGCTGCCACGTGTGATGCCATGCTGGTGTACGACTGGACACGTGTCATCCTCTGATTGGCTTGTACAAGCTAACTCAACTGCCATGTGTCACATCAGAGTTGGTCCATTCAGATTCCATACCGTACAATTTGACATGTCAGCATGCTAACATCACCAATTGTACCACCAAGTCAACTGAACTTTGACTGCCAATATCTCAAGCATACAACATTGAATTTCAATGAAATGAACATCACCGAAATCATCTCGATGAGCTCTTCAACTTGATGCCACTTCCGTTTATTTCTAAGATGATCATTTTTTTCACTTTCTGGACGACCCCTTATGGTAGTTTGACCAAGGTTTGATAGGCCATAACTTGTGCAAATGGAATCCTTTTCGCTCCATTCAAGTTGCGTTGGAATCAGGACATTGAGCTCTTTCTAATGGTGCTGCAATATGGAGTATTGGAGACACTTCAATTTTTAGTGAAAATATCCCCCAGATCACTGAAAGCCTAGTTTGAGATTTAAAATTGCATCTATCATATGCATTAATTACAATTCCAATGAAGCTCAAGAAGGTGACTTCACACACTTCATTTTATTTTTATCTAACACTTTGCTTTCCTCTAAATTTGTATCACTCTAATCTTCAAATCAACATTGAAAACTTAAATTTGTATTACTCTGAAAATATTTATATCATTCACATCACTTACATATCTCTCATTCTTTACATTCATAAAGCATCATTCTTTGTATCTCCTTCCTGATGCTCTATGTGGATCTGGACCACTTCATACCATATTGATAAAGAGCCTTTTCCTCATATACACACCCGTGTGCATCCCTCAAATTATCTTAAAACTTTTAATGTGCAAGAGCACATTTCTCAATAATCTCCAACATATTTTTATCATTTATTTTCTTTTCAACTTCTTTCTCCACTTCACCTCTAAGACCAAAGGCATACTCTTTAAAAGACTCAATTAATACCTTTAAATTTGATATACTAGAAAGTGATGTGTCAATGTTTGCATCAGGTGTGCCCTCTTGCAATTCCTTTACTGCTTCTTCCATTAGTTATGCACTCTTTTGATGTGTTTCAATGATATCCTTCCAAGTAGATGCATGGAATACATCTCCCAACTGTAGCTTGTGGAGGGGGAAAATATTATCCAAATCTACATTTCCCTATTGCATTGGTAGTTGTAGCAATATTGATGACACAACAGGTTGGAAATTGATTTGCATACTTAGTAGATTCTTCAAGGAATCTCTGAAGGAGCTATAGGATTCACTAGAAGTCTTTGTAATCTCCACATCCTTTCCCTTTGATTCCTTTTCCTCATTCTTTCTTGAGTTTATTGGTTTTTCTTCTTTTTTTGCATCTCCGGATGCATCCTCATTCTTTACTTCATCTTCCTTTCCTTGTTCTTCTTCCTTTTTTGCATCAACATTTTCTTCATCATCATCCTTATTTGCATTCTCTTCCTCTACAAGTTTATTTGTGTTAACTAGAGGATCAAAATTTACTTCTGAACTGAAAAGAAAATAGGTGGGGTAGTGTGCCCACTATTCTCTCTAGGTCATTCAATTTTTTCCTAGGAACCCAAATTGGATTGACTATCAACCCCAAAGGGTGAGTCAATTCTTAACAAGGAAGACCTAGGAGGGGTTCGTTTAGGCTTTGAAGGGTTCACCACCAAGCAAAAGCTTAGAAAAGACAACTTAACATTCAACTCACAAAACCTAGTAATGCAAGCTAAATGATGAATGCAAATGATGAAATAATGCCACAACAAGTTAGGATATGTGTACTTGGGAAGTTTGGAAATGTGATGAGGATTTTGAAAATGCAAAGAAGCTATCAAAATATACTATGGAGGACTAAGACACCCTTACTATCTTATTAGTCCTGCTACTATTTTTCAAGGTAGAAGTAGAATCTTTGAATGTCAAAACAAGATCCAAAAGAATCTCTGCAAAATTCCACTCGGAGGAATAAAATTCCCTTACTACCGTCTTAGTCCTAATCTAAATTTTTGGAATCTTTGAATGTGGTCCTAAGGCTTGATGTCAACACTTCTTCTCTGATCTTAGGTTTTGAAACTTCCAAATCTATCCTATAGGTGAGTTTCTGTGAAGATGACGACTTTGCAATGCAACTTTGCAACTTTTCACTTCAAATGATCTTCAAGTATTCAACCTAAATCTGCAATTACAAATACACAAGAGGGTAAAAACTTGTTTATTGTTAGTAAATGGGGGTTTTCCTTGGTCAAACCCCTTGTTGGTAATTAAACCTTAAAATGAAACAGAATAATGAAGGGAAGTGATGAATGAAAAACATGCAATGTTACATCTCACCAAACCCTTCTAATAAGGTGCTACAAATATGCTTGAAATGGCTACAATGGATGTGGTTCTTGACTCTTGAATGATATTGATCTTTGAAACACTTTCTTGAATCATAAACCCTACATCACAAATGTTAGCACAATAACAAACATGATGCAACAATATCCTTGATATGATGCTTGAATCTTGATGATGACTACAAATACTTGATTAATTGCTCTTGAATGCTCTTGTGAACTCAATTTTCTATGAGGAATGAATAATTGAATGCTTGTTATGAGAAATGAGTGAAGGAACCTTGTATTTATACTTATCCATGCTTAATATCTTGAAATTACACCACACCAAGCTAACATATGAAATCATTAATTAAAGGAGGCTAAATCCAGCCAAGATTTGAAATTGAATCCTAAAAATACCTTAAGGGAGACTAAGACACTCTAGGTGGCATCTTGGTCTTGAGGCATGAACTCGAGGCACAAACTCCAAAAAGGGTCCCATTTAAGGTGCCTTTGAAATCCAAGTCCCAAGACCTCTGGGGGACAAAGACACCTTAGGTGGCATCTTAGTCCCGACCCAAAAAATAGGGACACACACCCAGAATCATTAAATTACCATTTATCCATTGATGTTTGTCGAGATTATCCATAAAAAGATATAGTTCATTGGGCTTGTGGATGCAAAATAGGACCAATTAAGACATAAATGAGGATAAATAAAGCAAAGTGGGCCCAAAAAAGTGTGAAAATGCAAGGGTATGCATTTTTCTAGACTATATTTACTCCCACTTTAGTGAGAGGATGAACTTGCTTCAAACTCACACTAAAGTAGACAACCACACAATCAAGAGGGGTTCCAATGTACGAATGCTAGTAAGTTAGGATGACATTAATCAAGAGGGTGGCCAAGCACCTAGGATCAAGATTCTATAATAGACCAACATAGGCACAAAGGAACACACTTGCAGATGATATATGAAGCCATAACTAGATCACAAACATACACCATCAAAGACAAGAAAATAAAAAGGAAAAAGAAAAATGCAACGGATCAAGCTTTGATTGGTTGTCCAACACGCTATTGATTGGGTCTAGGTTGTTCATCCAGAAAGGTTTACAAGTGGAATGCATTGTACACTATGCAAACAAAATGCATGCTCACAAGGGCTAATGAAGCTAGTTTTCCACTAGGTGAGCCCCAAGAGGTCCATATCAATGTCATACCCCCATGACTATGATAAGGACAAAAAGAAAATGCATGCTCACAAGGGCTAGTGAAGCTAGTTGTTCACTAGGTGAGCCCCAATGGACCAATTCAAAGCCATACCTTCATGACTTTATTAAGGTACAAAAATACAACACAACAAGAAAGAGGGATGTTTATTTTTTTTTTTATTAGTTTGTGCAAGGTCTCATCTTAGGGAACATTGTGCCTAATATCTCTAAGAGAGGACAAGTCAAATAAATACGACACTCTCGGATGAAATCAAACCCAATGACACCACCAAGAAAGGAACACATCGTAAGAAGAAAGAAAATCGCATAATGAAACATGAGTATCGATTTATGCCCCCACTTTAAAGCGGTTTTTGACACCATTGTTGTGAGAAATTTCTTTAAAGTAGAAGAAGAGATGAGAGCTTACTCAAAAATCCCTATACCAAGTCATATGTTTTCGAAGGAAGCTACATCATGAGAAGGGAAGGGGTTTCCCCCAAAAACTGAGTACATCACATGTGAGCCAACTTAAGGCATGTCGTCCACATCCCAAGCTTTCTCTTATATATACATGGAAGGTGTTCAACTAGCCAAAAGAGACAATTCGCATATGAGGATAAGGCTTCCTAACCCCTTTCCCTCACTTAGTGTAGGACAAGGATGAGCCAAAATAATTGATGAGATGAATGCTAGAGTGAAAATCAATATCAATTAGAGGAATTAGGTACCCCCACATAAGGAAGAGTACCAAACTCCTTAAGATGTTGGATTTTACTACTCAAAGCCTTACATTCATTAGTAGAATGACCATGAACTCTATGATATGCACAAAATGAAATCATGTAGTAGAATTTATTTCGTGTTCTTGGAGGGAGGGATATCAAATGATCTCGGAGGAGTCTCAACAAGATACTCTCTTGATCAAAAGTAGGAGATGTTGCTTTGTTTTGAGACAAATATATCTCTTGCTTAGTAAAATATGCCATACACAAGACTCTTTAGATTGCAAGATTTTGTTCTCTCCTTTACTGGAGGGTGTAAAATCTAACAAATTTGAATCATTACTATTTTTCATGATGGAATTAATGTTAAGCAAGGACTTATCTGTTTCATTCAAATGATAACAATCAAGACCATTAGTGTCTATCAATTTAGGATACACAACTGTTAAAGTCAGCTTAGAGGAATATTTTATTAGAGTGTTGATATTGAGTGAAGGTTGGTCTGATGGTTTTATTTCTATCAAAGGACAATAACCAAGACCACGGGTTGTTTCTTGCATGTTAGGCTCTATAGGGACACAGATACCTTGCTCTCTAGCACCACATCCTTTTCCATTGTATCCAAGTTGTTTCATAGTTTTGTAACCTTTTCCATAAATCCTTTTCATTTCTTTAGGATTCAGAGGTTTCTATTTATTAAGTTCATCAAAGTTTTTTGTGTAATTTTTTGTAATTTGTTCAAAAGTGGTTGAGGTGGATGCTTTCAAAGGGTTATCCATTACCTCTTTTTCTTTTCCCTTTTTAGGCTCTTTATTTATGATCTTGTATTCTCCCATGAATGTTGGTTCAAAGTCTATGCAACCTTAATCATCTTCTAATAGCTTTTTGATTTTCTCAATATGTTTTTCTTTGTCTTTTTGTTGCACAATTTTCACTTGTGTTTTTGGTGTCAATGTTTTCAAAGGATTCTCCTTGTTTTTCTCAAGTTGTAAGACACTATAAGGCTCATGATCAGCGTCAAGTGTGTACACTTTGTTGTTGTAGACATACTTCATTTTACAATGAAGGGTAGAAGGCACTCCATTCATTGCATGAATCCATAGTCTACCTAAAAGGATATTATATGAAAGATCATAAGGCATAACATGGATCAGTGTTTCTAATGTGGCCTTTCCAAATTTAATAGGTAAATAGATCACTCCAATTGGCTACTTTCCTACATTGTCAAATCCCTTAATAGATAAAGAATCAAGTTGAATTTTTTATTTATCGACACCAAGCTTATCCAAAAGGTTTACACTACACACATTTAAGGTTGAGCCATTATCAACAAGGGTTTGTTTTATCCATGTGCTATTGTATTGAGCTATGATCATGAAATCATCATGTTGTTTTTGCACTTCCAAAGGAGGGAGCTCACTTTTGTGGAAAACAATGTTAGCATTTATTCCTTAAATCAGGGTTGCTATGTCATTTGGTTGAACATTAGAAGAGATAGGAACCTATTACAAGGCTATTTGAAGCATAGTGTGATAATTAGGTGAATTCTGAATTAGGTCCCATAGGGATATCTTTGCAGTAGTATTCTTAAGTTGTTCAACAAGATCATACTCCTTCCCACTATGCGAAGTTAAATGAGGAGCACTAGGAAAAATGGGATTAGGCAATGGTAGGGATGTTGAAGGTGTTTTTCTTGGTCAAGTAGATTGTTTCTAGTGTTATATATATGAGCAACGATATTATAACTTGGTTGCTATGAAAAATTGTTCTTAGGTGGTTTGAGGATAAGGATGGGTTTGTTTTGAACTTTTAGTTTTTGAGAAGGTGGATATTTATGGAAAGTTTAGGTTTGGTAGAGTACTTCAAGGGGTATCTAATGTGCATAACCTCAAAAGAATTATCCTTATTTTCATGATCTCTTAGTGAAGGGGAGTCTAATTTCACTTCATCATCTTCATCTAAGGAATTAGTATTGTCAGTGTTCTCAGTTTCTTCCATCGTTATATCTTCCCTAGTAGGAGAGTTTTTAGGAGAACTACAAACCAAATGTTCTTGACATTCAAGGATTGGTTCTTCTAAGATGACTTCATTGCACGTAAGGGAGTTATCAATGATTTCATTATCTTGTTCAAGAATTTTTTCTTCATGACCTTGATTGGTTATATTTTCTAACACCAAGGCATCTTCCTCACAACTAGGAGAGATGATAGAAGAAGAAAAAATGTAACTATCATGATCATCCGTAATCTCATTCCTTTCTCGTATAATATCTTCCAAAATAGGATAGGTAGGGTAAGGATCATAAAGAGGATTGTCATAGATCTTAAAGGTTTGATCATCCAACACCAACATATCTTCCTCACTTACACTTTCATTCTCTAGAAAATTAGATCGCAAGAGGTGAATATGTTGGGAGATGAATGTAGACTAGTTGAAGTTTCAGTGGTTATGTGGTCATCATGATTACCTACATGGTTTTTTTGTCTTGTTCATCAATGTCTTGTTCACAAAGAGACGTGAGAGGAGAGAAACAACTAGAAATCTCAAAACTCTCATTGATTGGTTCTTCTAACACCAAAATATCTTCTTCGCAAATAGGAGAGATATTAGGAGAAAAACGAATATGATCATTAGGATTTTCCAAGGTTGTATTCTCTTTCACTAAAACACTCTCATAGGGAGGGGATATGAAATTTTTCTTAGTGTTCCTAGAAAGGTAAGGCAATAACATTGTTTGACCAAAAATGAAAACTACTTTTAACCATCTCATGCAATGCTTTAATAATGTAAACAATTTATATCCGAAGATGCAAAACACTTTTATCCAATGTATGCAAAACTTTAAGAATGTAAACAATGTATATATACAAAATGAAAAGCACTTTTATCCAAATCATGCAAAGTTTTATGAATGCAAACATTGTATATGCAAAAGTGAAAAGTAATTTTATCCATATTATGCAAAGTTTCAAAAATGTGAGCATTTTCAGATCTAAGGATGCTTGTAATTGAAATGATTTCAAAAATGAGTGCCTTAAATTGATGTTTTTGACCTAGATGCATAAAATAGATGTTCCTGAAACTTTCCATCTGGACTTATAGTATATGTTACCAGGAGGCTTAGGAAGCAAAAAAAAAGAAGATTTAAACCCTAAAAACTGTAGCTTCAAACTGAATAGGTACTAAGATACCAACAATGGCATCTTGGTCCTACTGGAGGAATTTTGAGGTTCCATAAAGTTGAACAGACAACAAACAACTCAGATAGGGTTCTGAGACAAAAACCCACAAGGGGACTAAGAAGCCAGTAAGGGCGTTTTAGTCCTAGTAGAGGTTTTTTTCATAAAAACAACAAATTATAGACTGTTTACTATGTTCCCAGGTTGCCTACCCAATGACCTGATGTGAAGAAACAAAAAATAGTGCAAAGGAATGAAAGAAAAAGTAACTAATGACAAGCAATTGGATGTAATGTTGAATACATTTTTTTCAATTTTGAATGCAATAACAATGTTCCTAAATGCAATTAGCATGATTGAAATGCACTTTTTAATTTTTCAATGAGATACAATGATGCAAGAAAGAAAAAATGCAACCTATATGCTCTTTCACTAATGCAAATGTGAGAAACCCTAGATGCACTTTCACTAATGCAAGTATGCAATGCAAGAATGAATGAAACCTAGATATAGGACTTTTAATGTACTCCAAATCAGAAAATGAATGCTCTAAAAAGAAGTTGGGTTCACCAAAATGAACCAAAAAAAAAAGGTGGGGGAAAGTGTAGGCAATACAAGGGCAGACAACTGAGAGGGGGGGTGAATTAGCTGTCACATAAATTTAAATCTTATTCAACTTATTAACCTTATTCTCAAATCTGATTATTAACCATAAAAATATAAATCATCAACACATCAGAAACACACATAACACCAAGATTTTTTTATGTGGAAACCCTGTTAGGGGAAAAACCATAGTGGAGGTTAGTACACAAGATTATACCATGTTAAAAGTATAATGAAAATGAAATATGGAGAATGCACATGCATTCAAGCACACTACCTAGAGCTCACTGCTCAATTACAAAGGAAGACACACTATCTTACAAAGAGATTCATATTACTACCATTCGGATTTTCAACTAAGAAAAATAGCATCGATTAATGCCTGATTACAGTTTCAATTAAGCACATGAACACTTCTCCACTCTTCTTCACTCTTCTTCACACTTTTCTCTACCTTTGAATGATTTAGAACATTATTCATGCACACACACATTTTGCATACTTCAAATGAAATGATCAATCTCTTATATATATCCGCAACATTAAATTTCATCGCTACAAGTTGGCCACAAAGAAATAATAAAATGAATATAAACTGTCGGCCCAAAACACTAAAGATTATCAATGCGAATCAACCAAGGTTGGTCACAACTTAGTGAGGACCCAAATCAACATCTCAAGCATGAAGACACTTCAATTAACTTCTCCTCAAAGATCCACAACATGCTACAAACACTATGTCGGCGAAGAACAAGAAAAACATGAACACGCAAGAGAAAATTTCCAACCACGAGCACAATGATCAATGTGGAAGTGCAACAAAGATAGAGCATGATCTAGAAACATCCACAAGCATCACAAATCACAAGAGAAGCATCTTCAACAACTATACTAGCTAAAGTAACATCATCTTCAATCAAGAACACCGACTAAAGAAACAAAAAAAACTATCAGAATGAAAATCTTCATAACTCGATCAAATATTCATGCGGATCTCTAAAACTTGACGTGGATAAACTAGATGCACTCAGAAACAAACCCTTTAGTCCACAACCTCTTATCATCAACATACAAAAATAACTGACATACAGAACTTCACTTCACCACTGACAACCTAGAACTCATTTATTATAATTTTCTCAATATCCTCAACATATACAACTTGAAATGCATTAATTTTAATAGTGTTGACATCAATGAAAACCACATATCAGCAACACAACCACAACATCCAAAAATCTCCCCCTTTGGCATTGATGACAACACATGATGTGAAAAAGCACCATCAATGCAACTAACTCCTGCTTAGGTTCTGACTCATCTTCTCCTCAACACTTTCACATAATCTTTCTCCCCATAAGGCTCTTCTCCTTAGATAATCACCAATTTTTCACATGACTCTTCTCGCCATTTGACATCAATGACAAAGATCTCTAAGCTATGAACCACATATCTGAACCATCTGACTACTCCCCCTAAGTAACAACCACCACAACATCAATCTGAAGCAAGATATGATTGTGAAATGAATGGAATAATGTAATGCAATGCATCCTTAGTTCTGATTAGGAGGGGTAATCACCCCTAGCTTCCCTCTAAGATACTCAAAATTATCCTTAGGAAATAGCTTGGTTAAGATGTCTACAATCTGCTCCTTTGTAGGCACATACTCTAGTCTGACTTCCTTTTCACTTACCCTCTCCCTCAAAAAGTGAAAGTTGATAGATATATGCTTGGTTTTTGAATACAGCACCGTATTCTTGGAAATCTTAATAGCACTTGAGTTATCATAGAATATACCAATAGGTTCATCATATAAAATTCTGATATCCTTTAGCATCTGTTTCATCCATAGGACTTCAATACAATTGTTAGCAGCAACAATGTTTTCGACCTCTATAGTAGACAAGGAAATTACATTCTACTTCTTGCTTAACCATGAAATTAGCTTCTTACCCAAGAAAAATGCACCACCAATAGTACTTTTTATGTCATTCACATCTCCTACCCAAGCAGCATCAGTAAAGGCACTCAAGGTAAGATCATCATATTTAGGATACCATAGGCCAAGATCAACAGTTCCCTTTAAGTATCTAAAAATTCTCTTCACGTCAGTCACATGAGATTCTTTCATATTAGCTTGAAATCTTGCAACAATACATACAACATTCATGATATTAGGCCTAGTTTAAGTTAAGTATAGTAATCCACCAATCATTGATCTATATCTTGTCTAATTTTCTTTTAGAGAATCATCTTATGTTGTCAACTTGCATCCGGTCACAATGGGTGTACCAACTGGCTTTGAATCTTCCATACCAAACTTCTTCAACAATTCCTTCACATACTTGGACTGAGATATAAAATTCCCTTTATCTAACTAACTTGCAATCCCAAAAATAATTTCATCTCACCAGTCATAGACATCTAAAATTCATTATGCATCTCATTAGCAAACTTCATGCACAAACCACCATCTCCTCCAAAAATGATATCATCAACAAAGACTTCAACAATAAAATCTTTATTATGATCAATCTTGAAATACATATTACTATCAGTAGTACCTTTTTAAATCCAAGCTTCAGGAAATACTTGTCCAATCTTGCATACCATGCTCTAGGGGCTTGCTTGAGTCCATACAATGCTTTCTTCAACTGACACACCATATCTTATTTATCAATCAATTGGAATCCATCAAGTTGATCAACATACACTTCCTCTTCGAATTCATCATTTAGAAAAATTGATTTGACATCCATCTAATAAACTTTATAGTTCTTGTGAGCAGCATAGGCAAGAAATAATCTTACGGCTTCAATTCTAGCAACAGGGGTAAAGGTCTCTTCAAAATCAATTCCTTCTAGTGCTGGTGTTGGATCTATGAATGTCCTTTACATACCAGTCTTGGTTTGTTTCTAACCACTTCACCTTGCTCATTCATTTTGTTTCTAAAAACCTATTTTGTTCCAATGACATTCTTATCCTTAGGTTTGGGAACAAGAATCCATGTATCATTCTTTTCAATCGGTTTCAATTCTTCTTTCATTGCTTCAACCCAATACTCATCTTTACATGCTTCATTCACACTAGTAGGCTCAGTCTTTGATATCAAGCAATACTCTTCTATAATCTTTCTCCTAGTTTGGACACCATTGTTCTTATCACCTATAATCTAATCTTTTGAATGATTCAGTCTTACATACCTTGGAGTCTTCTTAGGCTATTCTTCAACTTTAGGTTCTTCTGATCTCTCTTCTGCTCTTTCACCAGTTTCTCCTTCTTCATTTTCTTGATTTACCAGATTGATTTTCAGTTGATTTGTAGTCTAAACTTTATTTCCTTTGTTTGTACTATCGTCTTGATCATTAGAGTCATATCCACAGGTTCCGGATGGTGTAGCAATGTCTTCATCAACCTTAACATTTGCACTTTCAACCATTTTCTTCAATCTTTTATTGTAACACCGGTAGGCCTTAGTTTTAGTAGAATAACCCAAAAAGATACCTTCATCACTCCTATCATCAAATTTACCTATGTCCTCATCTCTCTTAATATAACATATGCTTCCAAATATCTTGAAGTATTTAACAGTCAGCTTTTGACCAATCCATAGCTCAAAAGAGGTCTTACCAATATCACCTTTGATATGTACCTAGTTGAGTGTGTACATAATAGTACTCATAGCTTCTCTCCAATAGATATGAGGAACATTTCCTTCCAGCATCATAGTTCTAGCAACATCTTCAATTGTTTTGCTCTTCCTTTCCACAACTCCATTTTGCTGAGGAGTCCACAGTGCAGATAATTGTCTCTTTATTCCATGTTCTTCACAAAAAGAATTAAACTCGCCAGAATTGAATTCACTGCCTCTATCTGATCTCACACATTTAACCTTCAAACCTATCTTTGTCTCAACCATTGCTTTAAAGATCTTGAACTTTTCCAGTGCTTCAGATTTCTCCCTTAAGAAAGTAACCCATACCATTCTAGAATAATCATCAATGAGTAACATGAAATACCTATAACCTTGTAAACTTTTGACCTTAGAAGGACCACACAGATCAGTATGCACAAGCTCTAACAATTCATTTGAACAATGCTTTTTACTCCAAAATGAAATCTTACTTTTCTTTCCCAATTAACATTCCTTGCATATTGCATTAGTAAGTTTCACCAACTTGGGTAGATCTCTCACATCCTTTGTGGAACTTATCTTGACAATATTATCAAAGTTAACATGAGACAACCTCCTATGCCATAACCAACCTTCATCAACTTGAGCAATCAAACAACTTCTACTAGCAGCACTCAAGTCAAAGATATTACCTTTTGTTTTTGTACCTGATGCAATTTCATTTCCAAAACATCCCAATATTCTGCACTTTCCATCCTTAAACTAAAGATTGTATCCCTTATCAACCATTTGACCAACACTTAAAAGATTATGCTTCAATCCTTCCACATACAGAAAATCATTAGTATTATACTTACCATCAAGAGAAATGCAACCTCTTCCACAAATTACACTAGCTGCATTATCACCAAATCTCGCAACACCACCATCATACTTTTCCAAGCTTACAAAGTTACTTTTATCTCCTATCATATGATGTGAACATCCACTATCAATTAGCCATTCATCTTTCACTTCAACTCAAGAAGCTAGGGCTTTCTCCAAATTAGTACAACTAGCAGATTCAGTAGATGCAGGATTATTTTCCTTGATAGCAATAAACACCCATTCATCATCACTTTTGTTTCCTTTATCAAATTTATCATCTGTCACACCTTCATCAGCAACATAGTAACACTTCTTCTAAAATCTAGGCTTGTTATGTCTTGGTTTAAAATCTCTTTCCGAACACCTTGATACAAAATGACCTATCTTATTGCAAGAAAAAAATTTAGGAGGCAATTTTCATTCATACTTACCTTTTCCTCTTGGTACTCTTTTGACAATAAGTGCTTCTAGCTCTTCTAGCTCTCATTCTTCTTCTTCAATCTATCTGATTTCATCCTCATACTTGAATGTCTTTCTAGATGAACTCTCACCTAGATCATATCTATGTCTATCTCTTTCAGAAGTAGTAGCCTTAAATGCATATTCGACTTTAGGAAGGGCATCGCCAAATTTGCTCAACTCAAAAGCAGTCAGCTTACCAACCAACATATGTTTGGTTATGTTGTTTATAGTCTAGAGCTCTTTAATAGCACTATCTTTGACTTTGTAAGAATCAGACAGGGATCTAAGCACTTTAGCAACAATCTCAGATTCATGTATCTTTCCACCAACACATCTAATACCACAAACAAGTTCATTCACTCTTTGCATGAAAGTATTAATGTTCTCATTATCACCCATTCTTAGCCTTTCCTATTTCCTTTCAAACTCTACAACTTAGCAATCTTCACATTAGCATCACCTTCATACAAGGTTTCCAAATTTTTCTAGATCTCATAAGTAGTCTTCAGATCCATAACATTTGTCATCTCAAAATCATTCAAAGCACTCAACAAAGCTTCCTTCGCCTAGATATTATACTCAGCATATGTACTATTCAGTGGAATAACATACCTATTACGTGTAATTCTCTAGTAGGGTTCACCAATGCATCTCATATGGAACTCGATTCGATTCTTCCATGAAGAATAATTTGGTCCATCAAATCTCAAACTATGCTTCTTGCAACTTGCCATCCTGGATCACCTTAAGTCGTTAAACTTCTTCCAAGGAACCTGCTCTGATACCAATTGTTGGAAATACAAGGGAAGACAACTGAGAGGGGGGCTGAATCAGTTGTCACAGAAATTCAAAGCTTATTCAACTTATTAACCTTATTCATAGATCTGATTATTAACCATGAAAACATAAATCATCAACACATCAGAAACACACATAACACCAAGATTTTTTTACGTGGAAACCCTATTAGGGGAAAAACCACGGTGGAGTTCAGTCCACAAGATTATACCCTGATAAAAGTATAATGAAAATTAAATATGGGGAATGCACATGCATTCAAGCACACTACCTAGAGCTCACTGCTCAATTACAAAGCAAGACACACTGTCTTACAAAGAGATTCGGATTACAACCATCTGTATTTTGAACTAAGAAAAATAGCATCTATTAATGCCTGATTACAGTTCCAATTAAGCACATGAACACTTCCCCACTCTTCTTCACTCTTCTTCACTCTTCTTCACACTTTGCTCTGCCTTCAAAATATTTAGAACATTATTCATGCACACACACATTTGGCATACTTCAAATGAAATGAAAAATTTCTTATATATATATGCAACATTAAATTTCATCACTACAAATCAGGCACAAAGAAATAATAAAATGAATATAAACTATTGGCCCAAAACATTAAAGATTATCAATGTGAATCAACCAAGGTAGGCCACAACTTAGTGATGACCCAAATCAATATCTCTAGCATGAAGACACTTCAATTAACTTCTCTCAAACATCCACAACACACTACAAACACTATGTTGGCCAAGAAAAAGAAAAAAATGAACACGCAAGAGAAAATCGCCAACCACGAGCACAATGATCAATGCGGACGTGCAAACAAGATAGATCATGATCTAGAAACATCCACAAGCATCATGAATTACAAGACAAGGATCCACAATAATTGTACTAACTGAAATAACATCATCTTCAATCAGGAACACCAACTGAAGAAACAGAAAAAACTATCAGAATGAAAATCTTCATAACTTGATCAAATCTTCATGCGGATGTCTGAAACTCGATGTGGATAAACTAGATACACTTAGAAGCAAACCCTTTAGTCCACAACTTCTGATCATCAACATACAGAAATAACCAACATATAGAACTTCACTTCACCACTGACAACCTGCAACTCATTTATTACAATTTTCTCAATATCCTCGACATATACAACTTCAAATGTATTAATGCTAATAGTGTTGACATCAATGACAACCACATATTAGCAACACAACCACAACATCCAACAGAAAGTGCCCATTATTTTCCTTAGGTCATTCAATAATGTCCTAGGAACCCAAATTGGATTGACTATCAACCCCAAAGGGTGAGTCAATTCTCAACAAGGAAGACCTAGGAGGGGTTCTTTTAGGATTTGAAGTGTTCACCACCAAGCGAAAGCTTGGAAAATACAACTTAACATTCAACTCGTAAAACCTAGTAATGCAAGCTAAATGATGAGTGCAACTGATGAAATAATGCCACAAGTTAAGATATGTGTACTTGGGAAGCCTAGAAATGTGATGAGGATTCTAGAAATGCAAAGAAGTTTTCAAAATACGCTATGGAGGACTAAGACGCCCTTACTGTCTCATTAGTCTTGTTGTTTTTCGAGGTAGATGTGGAATCTTCGAATGCCAAAACAAGATTCAAAAGAATCTCTGCAAAATTCCACTTGGAGGAATAAGATGCCCTTACTACTGTCTTAGTCCCGATCTGAATTTTTGGAATCTCTAAATGTGGTCATGAGGCTTGATGTTTGCACTTTCTTCTTCTCTGATCTCAGGTTCTAAAACTTCCAGATCTGTCCTATAGGTGAGTTTTCGTGAAGATGACAACTTTGCACTTCAAATGATCTTCAATTCTTCAACCTAAATCTACAATCAAAAACATACAAGAGGGGAAAAACTTATTGATTGTTAGTAAATGGGGGTTTTCCTTGGTCAAACCCCTTGTTGGTAATTAAACCTTGAAATGAAATAGAATAATGAATGGAAATGATGAATGAACAACATGCAATGTTACAACTCACCAAACCCTTGTAATAAGGTGCTACAAATATGCTTGAAATGGCTACAATGGATGTGGTTCTTGACTCAAGTACTTGAATGATATTGATCTTTGAAACACTTGCTTGAATCATAAACCCTACATCACAAATGTTAGAACAATAACAAACATGATGCAACAATATCCTTGATATGATACTTGAATCTTGATGATGGCTCCAAATGCTTGATGAATTGCTCTTGAATTCTCTTGTGAACTCAATTTTCTATGAGGAATGAATACTTGAATGCTTGTTATAAAAAATGAGTGAAGGAACCTTGTATTTATACTAAGATGCCAAGATTTGAAATTGAATCCCAAAAATACCTTAAGGGGGACTAAGACTCCTAGGTAGCAACTTAGTCTCGAGGCATGAAACTTAAGGCACAGACTCCAAAAAGGGGCCCATTTAAGGTGCCTTTGAAATTAGGGTCCCAAGACCTTTGGGGGACATAGACACCTTATGTGGCATCTTAGTCCTGACCCAAAAATTAGGGACACACAACTAGAATCATTAAATTATCATTTATCCATTGATGTTTATTATGATTAGCCATAAAAATATATAGTTCATTGGGCTTGTGGATGTAAAATAGGACCAATTAAGAAATAAATGAGGATAAATAAAGAAAGGTGAGCCCCAAAAAGTGTGAAAATGAAAAGGTATGCATTTTCCTTCACTACAACTTGAAGTACCAAAGGAGTGGATGTATCTTCCTTTGCTGCTTCTTCACTAGTAACTATTTTCCCCTAAATATTTTTCTCTTATTCTTCATCTCCCTGTGCCAGTTCTTCCAATACTAGAGGGGAATTTTCCTAAATGTGTTCTTCATCTTTTGTATGATCATGTTGATCATCAATGTCATGAGCTTCTTCTCCTATAGTAACTCCTGGAGTGGTTTCCTCTAAAGTCATACCATATTTTTGTGTAATTTCTAAAAAAAATTCAACAATTTCCTTCTATAAATTTTCAAATTCATTCTTGTCTCTACCCATAAGGGTAGTTACTCTTTTCTTCACCATGAATTTTCTAGTGTATAGCTCAACCAATGTGGCTTTTATTTCCTCAGACATAGAAGCATCAACTTTCTCCAATGCATATTATTTTATCTTACCTTCTTCAATAGCTTCTTGTCTTCTCTTCACTAATACATTCCAAAGCTCCGTAGGAATTTTATTTTATATAATATATTTAATGATTGCCTCAATAATGGTGGCCTTATCCACCTCATTTTCTTCATTATACAATGTTATAGTCTCCCCTAACATCCCATACTACAATTTAATATTATTGAATAATGCTTCTGATTTCATGGGAGAGTGAGGCCTTACTAGTTTTGTTTGTTTTTGTTCTTTTATCTCATCTGGAATCTTCTTATGGCTTTCCTTTTCTCTCTTTTTTGGTGAAACCTTCTTAGTGGCTTCTTTCTTCTTCTCTCTCATGTGAACTATAAATTTCTTCTTTTCTTCCTTTGTCTCTTCATCGTTTTTTGTGTCAATGATGTCAAATATTCTTCTTTTAACACTTTCTTCACCTTGTGAAGCTTCACTTCTCCTTTTGTGGACCAATTGTGGTCCTTCTTCCTCTACTTCTTCTTCTTCTTCTACATTCACACTTATATCCCTTTCTCTCACTACCTTTTTCTTTTATGTTTTCTTGATAGGGGCTACAAGTGGTGCTGTAACAATGGCTTTCTTCTTCTCAGCCCTTTGAGCTTGCACAACCAAAGGAATAACAGTTGTTTTCCTCTTTTCTCCAATAGATTACATAGTCTCAGAGGAATTTTTGATAGTAAGAGGGGTGGTAGAAGTCCCACCAAATCTTCTTATGCTTCCTAAACCTCTTGTAACACTTGATTCTCCCTTATATTTTTCTCTTTCTTGTTGCACTTGTTCCTTTGAGATACCTATTTCCTCTACATACTTGTCAACCATTTTCTCAACCCTCTTATTAATATATGGTTTTCTCTACTCCATATGCACCTCCATAGATTTTTCTTCATAGGTTCCATACCTTTCTTTGGTGGTGTCTTCAGACTTTTCAACAAAATTTCATCCAAGCCAATAATTTCTTTTCATTGATCTCATATCCTAAAGCAGGGACCCACACTATCCTTGTTCTATTGCTTCCATCATACACTCATCTGTTGACACTAGGAATGTGATATCATTTTGATATTTTTATACCATTTACCTAGGTATCCTATCTCTTTCATGCATCCTCTTTTGGAAAAATACAAAGAAAGCAACAAGAGCATCATCTTGTGCCTTGGCATCACCAAAAATTCTCATAAACTTTTCAATCTAATGAGCTATTGGTCTTCCTTGCAACCATTTCACACTCTTAGTTCTGGGAAGTTCCTTTCAGAAATAGAAAATTAAACACACAACTAAAGTTTCATACTTAAATGCATATTTATTCTCCTTGGTTTGCTTCAAATTCTCCACAAATTGTTGTCTTAAAGTTCAAAAATATCATAATCAATCCCTTTTTCAACCATTTCATATGCCACATTGATTGTAGTGGTAGATATAAAGCTTTCATTGTATGTGAAATAGATTTAGTAACCAATCATCATTTTTGCATACATCGCAGCTAGATTTCTAATAGGGTTAATGGGTAGAGCTCTCTTATCATATGTTTCACCTATTAGTTCCATTACAACTTCATTCTTGATTGATTTCAATACAAGAACAGATCCAATGGAGCATAGACCTATAACCTCTCTAATCACCTATTTTGTTATCATTCAAGGCGTGTCAATTTCCAAACAAACTTCTCATGATTTTTTCTTAGTGCAATGCTAACCCATTTGTAATCAAAGAAAAAATTTGGAAACCATTGCCATACATCAAGTTTCTTTGTGACTAGGTTTTGGTATTTTGGTTTTAGGGAAAAATTATCTCCATTAAGTTCTTTCGTCCACATATATCCTAGCTTGTTGTGATCATATTCTTCCATATTTCCATTAATGTAAATCCTTATATCTTCTATTGGAAAACCCCCATATGGGACATGTGAAAATACACCTAACGGGTCGTCTTCTATTGATTTTGTAAGGTATTTCTTCAATCTAGGTTGTGGCTTCTCAGTAATCTCTATTACCATTAGTGTAGCCATTGCAAATGAATTCAAATTACTTTCAAACAAGGTTCTCTATGAAACTAGGGAAAAATAGAGATTATAAATACCTTTTTTTTTGCTTGTTGAACTAGGGTTTCAATGCATTGAATCTCAAATCACCTTGATCACTCCTTCGCTACTCTACTCCTCAAATATTTTTTTTGAATAATTTTTTGTAAGTGAAATCACTTTATAGCCCTTCCAATGTGACCTAAATTTGCATTGAATGTTTCAAACAATAAAATTAGCAACCCTTTACTTGTATGCACGGTGAACTTATGATGCTCCACAAGCTTCCGCATTAACATATTTTCTTCTGCAATCTTCACCAATAGATCAAACGTGTTTATCTACATTATCTACATCACATATCTTCATGTTGAGGCATCAACACCATTTCTTTGGAGGGGGATAAAAGATGTTCATTAAAGCTTCCCCTAAGCCAAATCTCTCAACTTAGCTTTGGAAGGAAACATCTAAACCAAACACTGGTATAGATTCATCCTTGACTTTTTTCTCTTCCTTCTTTCTCCAAATATTATCCATCTCCTTCTTTATTTTTTCCAGGTCAATCTTTTGAACTGATTCATTCCTTTTAACCAGATTATCCTTCCTCATATTTCTACTTCTTTAAAACTTAGAAATATGTCTAGGCCTATTACAATTGTAACAATTGATATTTTTATGACCAGTATTCCTTCCATTAATTCTAGATCTACATTGATTAGCTTTATTCCCAAAACCATAGCATGCATAATAGTAGCCTTTGAATGATTGAACCATTCTACCATTGTTATAGCCATTCATCATTTGACTTATGCACTCACTAACTCTATAACCATTTTTTTGTATATAAAACATTGACCAAAAGAAGGTGCAACATTTTGATTCATTATGCTTCAACATTCCATTGCCTTATGTTCAAATTTATTGCAAGAATAATAAAAAAATTAAAATATGGGTACCTTTATGCATTTTTTGTCTAACTGGTGGTGTTCTAGCTTCATTCCTTTGATTTTGGATATTCTTTCTATTGTTCTTCTTATCTTCGACATTTGATGTTTGATTTGAACTTTCACCCTTTTCAAATCCTAAACCTTCATTATTTTTAAAGCCTTTCTGATTTTCAATCATTTCGTCAAGATTTGTAGAAATCATTTTGAATTTGTCTTCATGAATCCTTGCTTTATCCAGATCTGATCTTAGATTCACAACTTCTTGTTCAAGCCTTCTAAATTCCTCATATTTTCTTTTCACCATTGCATTCATACATTCCTTAACTCTTTTCTTTTCTTCAACTTGCATCTTGAACAGACTAGTGATAGTTTCATTTGCTTGGTTCAATTGTTCACTCACTTCCTTATGCCTTTCTCTAAACTTCTTGATTTGTTCTCTCAAATTTCTAATACATTCATCTGCTTCTTTGAAATTTTCTTTCAGATATTTATTTTCACCCTCAGTCCTTTCAAGATCTTCAAGGGAAAATTTGAACTATTCATCTTTTTCAAGCATGCAATCTTCTTCTATGAATCCAACAGTAGGAATCTCTTCTGGAGGAGTAGGTATTCTTCTAACAGCCATGTGTTCACCCAACTCCAAGATCTTCCCCAAGAAGTTAAGCTCCTTCTAAGGAACCAATCTCTAATGCCAATTATTGAACACCCAAAATACTAAGAGGGCCCGGTGAATCACTATTCTTTTAAACCATTCAAACATTTAAACATCCAATCCACTTAGCAAATACAATTGCAATAAATGAAATAAAGTATCAAACATCAACAACATCACATAACACATGAACACCAGGATTTTTACATGGAAAACCAAAAATGGGAGAAACCACGGTGAGAATTAGCTCACAATATATTATAATTGGTTATAGTATATTTACAAAAGTGCTCACTATAGGTGGACTCACTGACCACTGAGAAAAAGATAGAAGAGAGATTGTGGCTCACATCCTAGTTTGAACTATTACAATTGCATCTATCATATACATGAATTACAGTTCCAATGAATCTCAATAAACTGACTTTACACACTTCATTTGATTCTAATCTAACACTTTGCTTTCCTTTGCATTCACATCACTCTAATCTTCAACTCAACATCCACAACTTAAATTTGCATTTCTCTAATAATATTTACATCATTTGCATCACTTACATGTCTCTCATTCCTTACATTCATAAAAATACCAAAAATGATCTAGCATATATATATTCGCTTCAAGCATAACATCAATTAGGATGGCCTAATTAGATGTATCATACAAAATATAACTTGTCAGCTCAAATCCTTCCACACATGCCTTGTGCCAAGATTCAATCCTTAAAATAATTTGAAATAGGTTAGAATGGACCTATAATAACTCTCCCATAACTCCACAATACTTATTTAATCTTCGCATGTACCTTCGCACTTTTTAGGTCAGTACCACAGAAGACCTAATACAAAAATTCTTTAACTGTATACCCATATTCAGGCACATATGCCTCAAAACATCATTTCAACTAGAATTCATACACTACTTACATCTATCAATATCTCCTTAAATCAAAAAATCCAAAATGGACTACTTGTGGAGAACTGTGGACTCTCTTACTCACATGCACTATATAAGTAATGATTGTAATTTTCCAGGCCAAACTTCTATTGTCCATAACTTTCAAACCAAAGGTCAAAAGATGATAGAATTCTATAATTAGATGCTTTTTCCAACCAAAAATATTATGTTAAGAGTAAATTATTCATGTTCGCAAACCAGTGTGGACCCAAAAACTAGATGCTCTATACCCAGAAACACTAATAAAAACACAACCAATTTTTTTTATCAAAATCAGTTTTACCAGATCAAACCATCTTGAAAAATTGTCTTCCAAAAGCATAGCAAAGTAAGTTAGAACCAACCAAAATGATCTACACCAAAGTCTTCACACCAAGACATAATGTTGACATTAATGACAACACTACAACACATAATAGTATACCATGTGCTTATCCTACATGCTTATGTTTCCAACAACAACATCAATGAAATCTCCTCTTTCTTCCAATAGTAAGCATAATTTATAGACTTATAGAGACACCAATGGATACAAATTGGAAAATAGGAAAAATATTCTTGAGGTATGTTAATGGAACCAATGGATATAGGAAGAATATCATGATAGGACTTGAGTACATTAGGATGTGTTTTCACTTGGGTTTAGGATCAATTTCATGGGAATCTAAGAAACAACCCATTGTTTCTCTTTCCATAGCTGAAGATAAGTATATACTAATAACTGCAACAAAATTTTAGGCTACTTTTCTATGAATAATCCTACCAAACTTGAAATAAGAATAATAATATGGTATGTAACCATATTTTGTGATAATGTATCATCAATTTAGACTTGATAAAGAATCTAGGTTTCCATGGATGAAGTAAAAACATAAAGATCAAGTATCAATTCATAAGGGATATAGTATAACATGGAGATATTAAATCTTAGTATTACAATTCTAAGCAGCAACTTGCGTATATTTTTATCAAGTCACTCACAAAATATAGTTTTGAATGTTTGAGTAGATATTTGGGCATCATGTACACAACAATAGAATTTTTAAAGTTGTCACAATCAGCTCTAGAAGACACATATGGTTGAGCTTTAAAATGGTCAAGGTTTGGAATGTTCAAGTTTTAAAATGGTCAAGCTCCAACGTAGTCAATATCTTGAAGGTTGATCTCTAGAATAGACATTTTTAGCTCAAAAATTGTGAACGCATAGCCACTAGTGGATCTTTTGTTGTTAATGTCACCTACCCAATCTAAATTCACATACCCACAAATAATCAATGAGTTTTGATGTCTAGTAGGATAGCCATGAAAACATAGGGAATATTTGAAAGTACCTTATAAATATCTAAACACACTTTTCACTACATCCCAATGTATCCATCTAGGATTAGCCATAAACTAACTAAGGACTCCCACTGCTTGGGTAATGTCTAGCATGGCATAGACCATAGCATACATTAGAATTCCAACAATACTCATATATGCTACGCTAGTTATGTCTTCTATCTTAGTAGGAGATAAATTGGAAAATAATCCATAGAAAGATTCATCCCCTACATTATAAGAATAATTAAATAAATTTTCAAGTTGTCATGCTAAATCTCCCCAACATTGAATTCACATACTTACTTTTACTTAACTAAATCTTTTTTTTAGCTCTATCTCGGGTATGTGCAGGATCATGATGGGCAAAAAGGTGGCAATATGTAACTGTTATGATGGCCCATGTGGCTGATGACTTTTTTTTTACCCAAAATTGATGAAACAAAAAGGGTTTTAAAGGAGATTCTCAGCTTACCAATTATTATGCTTTACTTTGAATTTAATAAATTATTATTATTCATTTTCTATTTGAATTATGACTAAAGTCCATTGATAGGTTGATTGAAAAAAAATCTATAGATTTCAAAATGGTATCACATTTTTGAATCCAAAACATGTGTCACATATGCTTCACATAATTATAGGAAAAAAAAATTGTTTTAACCAAGTTATGGTTAGACATTTTTTTATATTTTTAAAATTTGTAAAAACCTCATAATTAATTATTTACTTGGAAAACAATTACAAAAAAGTATGCATCACATCGAGACATGAGTCCTCTACTTATATCTAAAATCTTATAAAAAATATTATCATTTATTGTGGTTAGGGTGGTCAGACAAACACCTACTTATTTTTTCCCTGAAATTTAAGTACTACTACATTGAAATTTCAAATTTTCACCAAACAGATTTTAAAAAAAAATTAAACCTAGTTGTTTAGAAACTATATTCAATTTTCTACAAATTCTATTATTACATATTTTTGAAATAATACAGATAACTTATTCAAATTTTTACATCAAGTTGCCTAACTCTGATTTTTCTAAAAATTTTGCCACTTAAGGGCTTGTTTTTTCCATGATGATCCTGCACATACCCTCTCTTTTGACCTCCATCCCAAAAATATACTTCATTGCACCTAGATCTTTCATCTCAAACAATACTAACAATTGAGACTTAAAATCTAAAATCAAAATTTTACCATTCCCCAAAAATAACATATCATTTGCATACAATGCAATTATGAGAATATGACCATTATCAATTTTTTAGTAAATACAATTATTAGATTTATATCTCAAAAATCCCAAAGACAACACATAGGTGTCAAATTTTATGTACCACATCCTAGGAGATTGCTTAAGACCATACAAATACTTTTTCAACTTACATACCAAATGTTATTTACCTTTAATGATGAAATGTTCTAATTGTGATATAAATTTATTCCTCCAAGTCACCATGAAGGAACATTGTCTTCGTATCCATTTGTTCCACTTATAGATCATACGTTGAACTGCAAGTGATAATAAGAACTAGATAGATCATGTTAGCTTCACAACAGGAGAGAATATCTCACCATATTCAATTCCCTCCACCTGAGAATACCCCTTAGTGACCAATCATGCCTTATACTTCTCAATACTTTGATCAAGACCACATTTCTTCTTGAATACCCATTTACAACAATGGATTCAGATCCCTAGTATCATTTTTCTTTAAAGAAGTCATTTATTCATCCATGGATTTCATCCAATAATTTGCATCACTCATACCCATAGCCTCTCTAACAATCCTAGGATCATTTGTATTAACAATCAAAGCAAAAATGCAACTGGAATCCAATAATGAGAAACCCAAACTTTCAAGTGAAAATCCAAATCTATTACCTAGTGTCATCTATCTCTAGTAGACCTCCTAAATTGATGAGGTTGAGGTTCTTATTCTTCATTATAACTTTTAGAGCATCTTAAACTCTCTTCATCATCAAGTCCAAAAAGGGTACGAAGTTCTTTCATTGGAGTAGATGGAATCTGAACTACCTCCTTTTATTTCTCCTCTTTCTCTAGCTATAGCTCAACAATGGAAGGTTTCATATCACAAAAGTCACACTTCTACTATAGTGAACCTTCTAGGCCACTGGATCCCAAATATTGTGCCCCTTCACACTGACACCATAGCTGATGAAGATAATTTAATCACCTTATTCTCCAACTTAGACCTCTTCTTAATTAGAACATTCAAATATAATCTTCACAACCAAATACTTTGAGATGTCTTATTGAAGGATTTTTACCAGACCATGCCTCCATGGGCATGTCTTATCAACAAGAGCCAATGTAGGAGATCTGTTGATTAGATACATGTAGTTGCTACAGCTTCACCCCAAAACTTCTACTCAAGGCTAGTGCCACTTAGCATACTCCTAGCCCTCTCCATCAATTTCTTATTCATCCTCTTTGCATTTCCATTTTTTGTGGGGTGTATGGAGATTTCTTATGTATCTCAATCCTATGCTCTTTATAAAACTTGTCAAATTCTATCAAAAATTTCACTGCCACTTTCAATCCTCAAACACTTAATCTTTCTACTAGTACGATTTTCAACAAGAGTCTTAAACTCCTTAAACTGACTAAAGACTTTAGCTTTACTTTTGAGAAAATAAATAAATTTCCTACTGTAATCATCTATGAATAAGAAAAAGTACATAGATATATAGATATATAGATAACAAAGGAGCATTCAAAGGACCAAGCACATTTGCATGCACATAGTCTTAAACCCCATAAGAATTATTAGAATTGGAATAAAAGGAAGCACAGTGTTGCTTTCCATATACATAATATTTGCAAAATTCAAACTTGAGATTACAATCATCAATGCCTTCAACAAGGCTCTTAGATTTTAGGGTTCTAAGACCCTTCTCACCAATATCACCAAGTCATTGGTACCACAATAGTGCCTTCTTTGCAAGAAGCTTCATCTCCAAGGAATGAACAACCTTAAGTACCCAAAATGCATGACCATCAAATGTAGATGATATAGACTTCTTTTCTCTATATGATAATAAGGATCAAGAATCCAAAGGTCTCTTCTTCAACCCATTATAAGAACTAATGCACTGAACTTATTCCATGCATCTAGCTTGTAGAAGGTGTTGATCCGAACGCCCTTCACCAAAACCATAGCTTCTCTAGTTATCTTACATCCTCCACTCAAGAAAATAACCTACACACTTGAATCATTCAATTTACTCACTGAGATTAGGTTCCATGTCAAACATAGGATATATGGGACACCATCAATCCTCTTCACTCTACCATCAAGTAATTTGATCTTGAATCTACCACAACCAAGAATCTTCAAATGAGAGTCATCACCCAAACACACCATCACACTGCCATACTATTCATACTTTGAGAACCAACCCATGTGTGAGGTCATGTGGAAAGAAGCATGTTGATCTATTAACCACACATATTTTGATGCATAGGTTGCCAAGGTTATAGAAAAAACATCTCCATCATATTAAGAGGATTTTTCAGAGGTAGAATCTAAGAAATTCCTTTTACCTTTCTTTTTCTTCTCCTTGTAGAAATGACCAAATTTTTTTTAGTTCCAATATTTTTCCTTGGACATTCCATGAGACTTCAATCTCCCTAGAGATTTAAATTTCAACTTCTTATTCTTTTTCTTTCCTTTCTCTTTACATTTTCCATGAACAACAAGATCCCCCTTATCCATCTTAGAAGATTTCCTCTGCATTTCTTCATATAACAATGATGCAACCACCTCATCTTTCTTGAAACTAGTGGTGGTACTCCTAATAGCCATTACCAGGTAATCCCACAAGTTTGGGAAAGAACATGTAATAGAAGCATGCAATAATCTTAGTTTTCAATTTTTTCACCAACAGAACATAGTTGTGTTATTAACATGTTAAAGGCATTCAGGTGATCTACAACATACCCTCCATATTCCATCTTCAAAGAATATAATTTCTTTTGTAGGAATAAATTATTTATAATGGATTTAGCTTGATAAACATCTCCAAGTTTCTTCCAAAGTGATTTTGTAGTTTTCTCCTCATGGATGTTTAAGAGCACAAAATCAGTCAAATAGAGTCTTATCAAACCCTTAGCTTTTTGGTCCATTAGATCCCACTCTTCTTGGAATGTGCTAGTTAGTTTTGTACTGGATATTGCATCCCATAAATCTCTATCCACAAGCATATCATCCATCTTCAACTTCCATATCTTGAAGTTTCCAAAATTAAACTTCTTCATTTCAATTCTACCAAATGTGCTTCCTATATTTTTCTTGCAAAAAGGTTATGAAATACCATTCTACAAAAACTCCTACTAAAATAAAAATTAGCTCAAGAAAACCTTCAAACCTAAAAATGGAATCAAGGTTGGCCAGGCTTTGATACCAACTAAAAGGAAGTTGAGTGGATAGAAGATGCTTCCTATGTCAATCTAAGTAGGACAGAGTTGCAAAAGAAATTTAAATACCTTTAAACTATTACAACATTAGATTCACATACATATCATAAAAAGATAAAATACTAAAAAAAAAAACATAGAATTTACATGGGAAAAACCCTTTTAGAAGAAAAATTCGCACTCAAAAACACAACTCAATTATATTATTCAGCAACAACAAACAAGTTACAATATAGCTTCAAAGCTATGCACTTGTAGGAGTCTTCACATTTCATCTCGATTTTTGAGCAATTCCAACAACATAATAGTACTTCAACAAAACAACAATCTACAACTCCAAAATACAAGTACTCAATTGATATATAGGAGCTTACAATGCATTAAGTAGACATTTTTAAAATTGAATGCCAAAAGCTAAAGATGCAACATAGAAAATGTCAAAACCACTACATATGCATAATGGTATGTTTTCAATTGTCAACACATGCAATATCGCAACTACCAATTTTCACTAACCCTACACATGCAAAACCTACATTGCCAAAATATAATAGAATCAGCTATTGAGCCCCGAGAATACACCAAGCATTGACATGCCTCATGATGCATAGCTACACTTGCATAATTGTTGTTTATTTTTTAAAAAAGGGCTCATTTATTACCACATTTAAAGGAGAACAAGGATTGTGGTAGACTTAGAGGCATGTTGAGTTTTACTAAAACAAAATAATATATTCAAGATTGTATTAATTTGTTTAATAGGATTTTATTTCAATATTTTATTAAATGTACAATTTATATTTGTATGAATTAATATTGCTTCATTAATTTATAATTTATATAAATATATAATAGTGTATAATTTTTATTTTAAAAAATAATTTAATATATTTATTTAAAATTATTTATTATACCTATTTTTTATTCATTTAAAATATGAAATATAAAATATAAATTTAATGAAAATATTAAATATTCAACTTAAATTTAGAGTTAAATATAGAACATTAAATATAATGCTAATGTAAAATGTAAAAATATAAAATATAATATAAGGTAAAATTTAAAATTTAATATTTAATATCAAATATAAAAATTAAGATTATTTTTTATAATTATTGGTATTTTAAAGAAAAAGAAACATAAAATTTAAAATAAATTGCAAAAAAGACATTTAAAAATAAATTTTGATGTAAAATCTAAATTACAAAATATAATATATAATATAAATAATAAAGCTCAATGTTATTCAATAAAACTATTCTTTCAATTTATATAGTTCAAAAATAATATATTGGCTAAAGTTAATTTGTTCAATATATTTAATATAAAATATAGATTATAATTATAAAATATAAAATATAAAATAAAGAATTTAGTATAAATATAATATGATATAATTGAAAATAATATAATAATAAGATAAAATATATTAAAAATTAAATTAAATTTAAATATAAAATTAAATGTAAAATATGTGGTTAATTGTAAAATATATAATAAAAAAATTAGTTTAAAAAATAAAATTTAATATATAAAGATATTTGCAAAATTAAAAACTATAAGAATATAAATTAGCAAAACTATATTTTTATAAATTTAATAGAATTAAATATAATATGGATTAATATTGTATAGGTTTTTATTGTAATAAATATAGACTTGATTTATATTATACGTTCAATTTTATAAATCACTAATAATATGTAGTCATTTACTACATAAATTTGATTATACAATTATCAAATATCAAACCATTTACATCATGTAATTATATAAATCTATTATAGAAATAATAAAATATTATATTTTACAAAACAATATATAGAATTCAATATAAATACAAATAAACTAGAATATAATTAAAAAAAATTGTATATTAATAATGTCATTGTTTATAATATATAATTTTTCAATTATAATTAAAAAATTTTAAAAATATATTTAAATATTTATTATTTATTTTTATTATTTTTAAATTACTATTTTCATTAATATCTAAATTTTGATATATTTTTAATTTAAATTTAGTTTATTCTATTTTAATTTTAAATTTAGGTTTAAGTTTGAAATTTATTTAACTGTTTATGTCTTTTTATAAATTTATAAATAATAATTAAAAACTATTAGAATTAATTTATTTTATAGTAGTCCTAAGTCAAACAATATTTTATGGCCTTGGGGGAAGATCCAAAGGTAACATTTTCAAGAATGTAGATATGTTATATGGAAATGTGGTCTTTGTTCGTTAGAAAATTAAAGAATGCTATAATGATTTGTGATTTTAATTTCATATGAATAATTATGTACATTGAGTGTCTTTAAATATCAAAATGTTGCAACCTATCACATAAACTTATACAAAGTTTCTCCACAACAACAAGCAAAATAAGGTAGGATATCTAGAATTAAACTTTAAAAGTTTGAATTTTGAGACCTTCAATATTAACCTAGGGAAAGGAAATGCAAATCTCAAGGTAGGGAACAAATGTATGAAAGAATGTACTAATAATAGGGAAAATATGTCTTTTTTATTCAAAATAACGTATAATAATATAAAATAATTTTACTCTTTATATTTAACATTAAATCTTCAATTTTAAATTTTACATTATACTATATTTTATATTTTTACATTTTACATTAACCTTCTATATTTAACTCTACATTTTAAATTAAATTGAATATTTACTATTTTCATTAAATTTTTGTATTTTATATTTTAAATTGAATAAAAAAATATGTATAATAAATAATTTAAAATAAATATGTTAAATTATTTTTTAAATAAAAATTATATATTATAATATATTTATATAAATGATAAATTAATGAAACAATATTAATTCATGCATATTTAATTAAAAAAAAAAATCAATAAACATCAATTATGCAACTGCAGTTATGCATCATGAGGTATATGGATGCTTGGTGCATTCTTGGGGCTCAATAGCTGCTTCCAAATATAACTACACCTCCAAAAATCTACCTTCCATGCAAACTCAACACGAAAATGGAAATACAACTCCACCTCGAATAACAACTTTCCACTTCTTACTCTTTCTTAAATTATTTTAAGAAATAAAATCCATAAATAATTAAATAATTAAACATTGAAACACCACCTGTTTTCTCAACCAAATCTATGCCAGTTTTCTCTCCGTAAAACCTTTGTCACCGCATATAATCTGCTCCTTCAATATCCCAGACATTACAATGCTCATCTCAAGTCTGAATCAGCTATCCTATCCTAAGCCCATTTAAGCTTTTTAATGATTAAGCTTTTAGGAGAAATGAAACTTAATAAGCCCATCAGAGATACATTTCTGGTTCTTTTTCTAACAGTGGTCTTCTTGGTATGTTACTACTACGTAGGCAAGGGACCTTGGCCTCTTTTTGCAGAAACTGAAGCCACGTCTCCATCTGTAAGTCTTATCCTCATTAACACCTCTCTCATAATAATCTATGGCGTGAATAACACTGTTTTCTAACTCAGAAGTTTTTTGGGTTTGTTATCAGATAGAAGTTGCAAGTGATGCAGACGAGCTGGAGATTGCTCTGGCCAAGGCTTCAATGCCAAACTGGACTGTGATCATCACGCCAGTGAATGGGGCATGGATGGAACCAAACAGTTTAGTAGATCTTTTTCTAGAAAGCTTTCGGATCGGGGAAGGAACACACGTCTTACTTAACCACCTCCTCCTTGTGGCCATGGATGCCAAAGCTTTCAACCGCTGCAAAGAAATCCATCCTCATTGCTACCAGCTCAGAAGTGAAGGAGTTGATTTTACTGAGGAGAAGTCGTACATGACAAAGGACTATATCAAGATGACGCAGACTAAAATTCTCTTCTTGAAGACTGTGGTGGAACGAGGATATAATTTCGTGTTTACTGTAAGTTTCGTCACATAGCCCACTTTCTTTCTTTTCTTCTGCAATCTGGTAGTTCCCTATAAACTGGGGGGCGTCTGGTAAGTGACGCTGATGCGACACATCCTTTAGAGAGGGAGGGAGACTAGACCTCATGACCTCTTGCTTTAGCCAATTGAGTTAGGCCCCCCACCCACATAGCTCACATTTTTTATATTTTCAAACTTTCCTACGTCACAATGTTTAGTATGTTTCTTAGAGAAAATTACTTGCACAACTTTGTGGAATCTACTTTGTTGTACTTTAGTTTTGTGTAGAAAGATCCAAAAATATCAAAACATTTTTATTAGTAACCCTTCGCTCATAGATGGATTTAATCTAAAATCACAAATTAGATGGGTTATTTTTTCTCTTGTTTCTCTTGTTAATTGGTATTCCCATACCTGATCTTTAAATTGATTTGTAGAACCATGCAATTGTTCTTTTTACTAGCTTAAAAAGTCATGCCCATTTTGTAGGATTACAAAACCAATAAATGATTGGATGATTGTTTATTTAATAAAAATGATAGTTCTGGCATTAAAAAGGAATGTTTAGTAATCTATGTAGTTATCTAAATAGTTTGATTTTTAAGTATAAATGATTTTTTTAATTAAATACAAAAGATTAATCTATAACATATTAATGTGAAATATTTGAGTGTCATAGATATATTACAAAATTTTATTTCAATGAATTTTATTTTCTACATCTAATTTATCATAACCCATCAATATACAAAATCTATCAAAATTCTAATATAATCCAAAATTCTAATATTAATCTTTGATGTGTGAGACAAGTACATTTTATAAGAAAAAAGTGAGATAAAATAAACCAAAACTGTTTCACAATACCATATTTTTAATACAATAATTATAATTATATAATACTAACATTGATTATATTCAATAATAGAAATATTAAATAAAATGAACTAATTAACATGGAGTTCCACATTGCTTTTTATTCTAGTAGATTAGATTTGAATGTTTGACTCTGTCATTAAATACAATGAAGTGGTATACAAAAACTCTAATCTCTTGATTTATCCTTCTTCCCACTTTTATCCTTCTCATCACATATTTTTCTTTGAGTATCAAGTTTCTCTTAAAAATCTTATAAGTTTATGCTTTTTCAATCCATCTTTTTATGAAGATTTTACTAATTGTTTATAAATATTATTTTACAGGATGCAGATATAATGTGGTTACGAAATCCATTCCAAAGGTTTTCAATGAGCATAGATTTTCAAACATCTTGTGATTTCTACATCCATAATCCACATAATATTTCAAACTATCCAAATACAGGATTTTCATTTGTTAATGCCAATGAACGAACTGCTAAACTCTATGAACTTTGGCATGCCTATACTACCCTATATCCCAACACACATGATCAACATGTCTTTAACATTATGAAATATTCCATAAATTTTACTCGCATTGGCCTCAATATCTTATTCCATGATACAAGCTACTTTGGTGGATTTTGTGATCCGGAGGCAAAATTAGAAGAAGTTTACACTATACATGCCAATTGTTGTACAGGTTTAAGGAATAAGATAAGTAATTTGAGAGCTATTCTTGATGATTGGATTTTATTCAAATCTTTCAACCCAAATTCTCCTATTGAATTAAGAAGACGAAGACAGGTGGGTTGGAGAAAAATAACAGATTGTTGAAAATTTTTGAACATGTGAGAAACATTAATGATGTTTCACTACTTAATAAAAGAAAAATATGACTATAATAAACACCTAAAGGTGTTACTAATTGGTTTATAGGTACAAAAATTTGGAGTTGAATGGGAAACCATTATGTATTTTTTTAAGCTCACCATATGTTTATTTTTTTATTTTTCTAGTTGTATAATATGAATCTTATGTTATGGTATCTTGAATATAAAATATGGAAGAGGATGTTTCTACAAGTATGGGATAGTGTTATGAGATATGTTGAATTGAAAGAATCTAATTACATCGATATGTGTTTACAATGAAAGTTGTTTCCTTGAGAATCCATGTACATAAAAAGAAAAAGTTGCATTTTCATGTGTCTCTTGGTAACCAATAGAAATCCATAGATATTCTATCATTATGTAATTGATATTTTTTCTTTTTAGAAATTTCCTTAGTGATTTCTCCCGCTTCGAAATTAAGGACTAACAAATGAAAATATTTTTCTTCAATTTAGGAAAGTTTTCCAGGTGAGGCAAATAAATAATATCTCAATATAATTTTTTTCCTTCTAACATTTAAAAACAATATCATTTAGAATTCTAAAACTCTTGGGCAGAGTTGCAATCAATATTTTATTTGCTTATCAAGATTTTATTTATGTAAACGTTTTTCAAGATTTATGAATTTTGGTCTTTTTCTTTAAGGTATAACAAGCTTATGATTTAGCAGGTAAAAGCTACTACAATGTTGCAGGCACCGAATTGGATTTCTCAGCTGCTCATTATTTCAACAATTTATTCTCAATAGATCGAGTGATTCCTTAGGGATCCATAACCTATAGAAATTAAGTGGTCAATAGCATAATGAGATACCTTAAGCTAAGTGGTTATAGTTCATTATTAGTGTGTTCTTGATTAATAAGATTGTTAATTGTCTTAAGAAGTCAACATCATCCTCAAGCTATATGGCATTCTTAGTTTTGTTATATTGCTTCATTTTGAGGTAAGAATTTAAGAAATTTCTTTGATAATTTAGGTTTTCTTCATTCACTTTTCTGCAAATTGGGTTCTCTAGAATGATTAAAACTTTATTTATTTGCAACATACACTAATCTATGTCAAATTTATTCTCATCTCAATGATGGTCATGAATATATAGTCTTTCTACTTCAAATATGTCTAAATTTAGCCAATATTTTATGTAAAAAATGGAGTTTACAGCAGAGCTTGGATATCTAATCAGACCATTGAACCAATTTGGAAACTTTTTTAGTCATGATCAACTCAAAATTTAAGGTTTCTATCCCATTTTTGACTTTTGATATCCCGTGGAGAGACAGCTTTAACAAACCATCTCATTACAAAATTTGATAAATCTTTTACTCATTTCTCTATATCTTGTAGTATATATATGAGATATTACATCAAACAATTCACATGTCGAGTTGTTATAGTTGCACATTACATGCGACATTTTGTCAAATAGTTAATATGTCTCCAAATCCTTTGTTTCCAAGAGTTCAATGTTTTCAAAGAATACATTGTAAAAAATTCTTTAAGCACACCAACATTATATATCATATAAAATTATATTTGAATAAGAATAGTTATATTGAAATTATAAAGTTATATTGACATTCTATTAGTCAATAATTAAAAATATATTTTTAATATTTGTAAACATGATTTACATTCATTTTAATTATGCTAGAGGCGTATTACAATGTCATCCACCAAAAAGCAATGTGTAAGGAGAAACTCTTCAGCTAGAAATTGGCGTTCAAATGACATGCAAACCCATATCCACTCTTAAATCTTATCTTCTTATCTTTTGAAAAAAAAATGTATTCATTATTGTTAACTTCCAAAAATGAATTTAAAAAACAGTTTCCTTTTTATGAAAGTTGAGTTTTGTTCAAGATTCTACTTTTTTAATTTTTTAAATATTTTCAATAAACTTAAATATTATTTTAAATATATTTTAATATTATTTTTGGGAAAATAAATATAAAGAAAGCAAAAAAAATGGTTACAATTTAAAATAGCATAACTCTGGCATATTTTATATATATTAATATTTAATATTTGTATGCTAGTTATAACTCATAAATCTAACTAAGGATTGAAATATTATTAATGATATTATAGATATCAATATCATAGTTGATATAAAATAAAATTGTAATAAGTGAAATGGCTAGAATTTCTAAAATTATAGAAAAGTAAAATAGAGTTTCTAATATTTATAAAAATCAAAATCAAAATTTTAAGTGAAAAGTTAGAGTTTCTAAAATTTAGAAAATTAAGTACAAAAGAAATATTCTAAATTTACTATTTCATATAAAAGTAAGTTTCTAAATTAATGTACTTAAAATTAAAAAATATTCAAGATATTTTTAAAACAAAATATCATTTGATTTTTTTATATAGATTTATTTAAGTAATATTTTTCAATAAAAAATATTTAATGAAATATCATTTGATTTTTTTTTATATAGATTTATTTAAGTAAATTTTTTTTTATTATTTATAAGGATAAGATATTAAAAAAAAGTTAAGTTACTACACATAAAAATTAAGCTTCTAAAATTTAAAAAGTTAAGTATGAAAGAACTTTCCTAAATTTACTATTGCATATAAAAGAAAGTTTGTAAACTAATATAATTAAAATTAAAAATATTGAAAATCTTTATAAAAGAAAAATATTATTTGATGTATTTGTAAAATATTTTTTGTACTAATAGAATGGAAATAAAATTATAAAGAACAAAAACAGATGTTCTTTTTAAAAAGAAAATCTGAATCAATGTATTTAAAATTAGAAAATTAAATAAAAATGAAATATTCTAAATTTGAAAAAATTTCAAAAATGAAAAATCATTCCTATTATATTTTAAGTTTAACTAAGATGTACAATATACCACATTCTCCATTAATTTTAAGTTTCTTTATATGGTTTGAGGTACAATTAGCATTTATAAATATTCAAAGTATTACAAAATTAGGGTTTGTAAAAGTTCAATTATGCTTTGGGTTCGAGTTCAATGACAATTAGGCTTCAATTAGGATAACAATCATATAAGAATAATAGTATTTTATATTAGAAATTTATTTTCCTTTATAATTGTTTTTATAATATATTAATATATATTGATAACTATATTTTAATATAACAATAAAAAGTTAATAGCAAACTTAACTTATTATTAGGGTTAGTTGATATATAATTTAAAGTTATTCTATTAATATAATAATCAATTATTAACTATTATTGTTAGGATTAGGGTTAATTTATTATTATAATTAATTATAATAAAAAGTAGCCTTATTAATAGATTATACTTAACATTCACAAAACAAATAATAGTAATTACGATTTTGAGTTGGGGCTAGGGTTTCTTCTTGGAGTAAGAATTAGAGTTGGCATTAGGATTCAATTAGTAGTATACAAGGGATTAGGATTTCGGCTTGGGGTAATATTAGAGTTGGCATTAGGATTCAATTAGTATTATACTTGGGATTAGGTTATCATTAGTGTTATGAATAAATAATCATTTTATTATCAAAACAAAATAGGTAAAAGTTAAAATATTCATGTAATTGAATTATGTATGTTGATGATTGTTCAAGTCAATTTATAGAGATTTTGAAAAACAATATATAAGGAGATCAATTATGCATGCACTTAATAATATATTATTAAGATAAAATTACAAAATGGAATCCTACAAATTGATATCTATCGGTGTTTCCTATATAGATTATGTAATAAGATAGATAAGCTAGTAGATAGCATAATTGTAGAAGGAATGAAGCTGCAAAATTGGGTGTGTAGATGTTTCCCAAGTACAACAATTGAAGTATTCAATTGTGTTAAATGACACAAAATATGTGGCTTTATTTTATATTAGGCTCAAATCCTTTTGAGATTTCACCTAGAGATAATTGAACTTCGAAATTATGCATTATTATCAAATACTCTTTAGATATAATAAAACTTTATTTTTTTCCTATGAACCAACCTATAACATGGTATAAATAGTTGTGTGGATATTCTTATATAACGTTAGAATGGGACAAAAGTATAATGTGAGGGACAATAAGATAAATTTTTCATTTTGAGTTTGTATTTAAAATTATCTAGATCATAGCTGCAATGATGAACTTGCACTTGTAGACATGGCATAGATAAGATGTCCAAGTTGGATCTATGTTTGATAAGATTATGGATAATGATCTGATTAATGATAGAAAAGAGATGAATAAGTCAATTTAACTAGGACTACATGTGTTTGTTGTATAAACCTAAAATTAATAACATCCTAACTAATGACACATCTAATATCACCACTTTCAATACACTTAATATCATAGTCATAACAATATTATCATTATAAAAACACTAATTACTTAGATGAATTAGATTTTCTTAATTAATTAGGACTATTCCTCTAGAATTTCCTTCATTATTTAATTAATTAAATGAATCATATTTACATAATTAACTAATATCCTACATCTATTTCCCCTAACTAATTTTAAATTATCTAATTGTTTTATTAATTAGCCTAAGTCCCCAAATCTTAGTCTAATCCACTATCAATGTGATAATCATGTCAAATCTATAATAAAATTAAAATAAACCAAAATCATCAATCAAAAGTCAAACTAAAATTTAATCTTTTTGATCAAATAAATTAATCAAATCCTAGTCATTCAATGCCGAATTATCTTCAATCCAAATCCAAGCTAACTTATAATTCTCACCATCCACCTAATCAATTCAATCTTAGTCCTACATCCACCAACCATTTGCATTTAATTCTCTATTACCTCTCAAATTTAAATTTAAATTTTCTCTCACAAAATCCTCACCTTCCATGTCAAACTAATCTCAATGGGCTTCATTTTTCCTTGTCAAATCTATAAATTTTCCTATTTGCAATTATTTTCAAAAAGAGAAATTTGCAAGTATATTTTATAATATTAAAGATTTAAAGATCAACTCAATATCAACATTGTTGGTATGTGGCGACTGATCATGCTATACTGTATAGCCCATGGTATATTGTACACCCCAGGCCCTATCCTTGCCAGGGTTCAGGGCCCGGCCCAGCCCCGAGCGAGGGTTTGGGGGCGGTAGCCCCCAAGAAAAATTTTCTTCCTACTTTTTCGCGGATCACCAAAAAGGGAAAAAATCCTGATTTGCGTAACCCTAAAATTTGGAAGCTTCTGCTTGTTAAAAGGGGTTCAAATGGCATATTGTAAAGGACATTTAAAAAATGTGATTATTCAAGATTGTACTAGGCTCTTTACACTAGATAATAAAAGCATTGGATGGCTATGGTTTGCGGATGTAGCCTCGCATTAAAGTGAACCATTACTAAATTCTCCGTTATGATTTCCATTCCTTGTGTGTTTTAGTTTCTCTATTTCTTTACATAGATCTGCATTTAATTGTTGGGACATCTACCATTTCTAACCCTAACAAGTGGTATCAGAGCGGGTTGTGTTTCAATTATCATCTATAGGAAAGATCTCATGGTTGAGTGGGAGTCTCACGGTTGAGTGGGAGCAATGGCAGACGAGGGTAAGAAGGTTGAGAAGTTTAATGGGAAAAACTATCAGTTATGGAAGATGCAGATAGAGGACTATCTCTATCAGAAGGATTTATGGTGACCATTGGAAGGGAAAACCAAGAAACCCGCAGCAATGTCAAATGAGGACTGGGAGATCTTGGATAGAAAGGCTCTTGGCAGTATTCATTTGTGCCTAGCACAATCAGTGGCATTCAATATTACAACAACAAATACAACCAAAGAGTTGATGGAAACCCTGGCGAAGTTATATGAAAATCCTTCTGCTTCGAATAAGTATTTCTTATGAAGCGTTTATTTAATATGAAAATGGTAGAAGGTGGGCCAGTTATTGATCATTTAAATGAGTTTAATATGGTCACCAGTCAATTAACTTCTGTAAAAGTAAAATTTGATGAAGAAGTTAGGGATATTTTGATTCTGTGTTCTTTGCCTGAAAGCTGGAATAGCTTGGTAATGGCTGTTAGCAATTATGTTTCTAGTTCAAATACATTGAAGTTTGATGATGTTGTTGGTGTTATTTTGAGCAAGGAAATTCGTAGCAAAAGCTCAGGTGGGACATCCACATCAGGTAGTGTTTTGAATGCAGAAAGCATGGGCAGAACAAAGGAGAGAGGAAACAATTCTAGGAATCATGGGAAGTCATGAGGAAAATCAAAGGACAGAAAGTCCCAATCTAGAGACAAGAGGGATTGTTGGTACTGTGGTAAGCCGGGTCATTTGAAGAAAGATTGTTGGTCTCAGAAAAATAAAAGAGACAAAAAGGAAGGAAGTAAAGAGGTAAATGTGGTAAGTAATAAATCTAATGAGGATGCTTTGATTCTTTCCCTTGATAATGCTAATGATTCTTGGTGTTAGATTCGGGGCTTCATTTCATACTACCCATAGAAGTTATTTTCTTGATTATGTCCAAGGGGATTTTGGGCTGGTTTATTTAGGAGATAATGAACCTTATCAGATTGTTGGAAAGGGAAGAGTCAAGATTAAGTTGCAGAATGGGAATCATTGGCTACTACGTGAGGTAAGGCATGTTCCAAAGTTAAGCAGAAATTTAATTTCAGCAGGGCAACTAGATGATGAAGGTTGTGTTGTTACTTTTAGTGATAAAAACTAGAGGGTCACAAAGGGTGCCTTGGTGGTAGCAAAAGGTGTGAAAGTAGGCACCTTATATCTTTGTACAGGTCATATTGTTCCTTCTACTTTAATTGTTACAGAAAAAGGTCAATGTTCAGGAACAGTTGTTGCAGTTCAGTAGGTAGAAGATCATACAGTTGTTGTGGACTCTAAATCAGCACTATGGCATAATAGACTTGGGCATATGAGTGCAAAAGGTATGAAAGTACTTCATTCAAATAATTTTTTACCAAGTCTAAAATGTGTTAATATGGATTTCTATGAAAATTGTGTGTATGGAAAACAAAAGAGAGTTACTTTTCTCAAGGATGGGAAGCAAAAGAAATATGAGAAATTGGAGCTTGTGCATACGGATGTATGGGGACCAGCTTAGGTATCTTCTCTCGGTGGCTCTCTATATTATGTTACATTCATTGATGATGCAACTAGGAAAGTATGGATTTATTTCTTTAGGCAAAAATCTGATGTATTTGAAACTTTTAAAAAATGGAGAAGCTTGGTTGAGAATGAGATGGGTAAAAAGTTAAAATGTCTCAGATTTGATAATGGTGGTGAGTATTGCAATAAAGAGTTTGAAGATTATTTTTCCTCTAATGGTATTCATAGGCAGAAAATAGTTCCAAGGACTCCACAGGAAAATGGAGTGGCTGAGCACATGAATAGAACAATAATGGAGCATGCACGGACTATGAGATTGCATGTTGGGCTACCTTTAAATATGTGGGCAGAGACTGTAAACACTATTTTTTATTTAATTAATAGAGGTCCCTCTAATCCTTTGGGTTGTGGTATTCCAGAGGAAGCATGGAAAAGTAAGAAGGTGAGTTATTCTTTTCTCAAAACCTTCGATTGTGAAGCATTTGCACATGTAGATTATGAAAATAGAACCAAGCTTGATGCAAAATCAAAGAAATGTGTATTTGTTGGATATGGCATTGATGAATTTGGTTATAGGCTTTGGGATTTTGAAAATAAAAAAATTGTGAGAAGTAGGGATGTCATATTCAATGGGAAGGTGTTGTACAAAGATTTGTTGCTGCAGCATGAGAAGAAATAAAATGATTATGCTGTGTGGGATGATATTCCAAACAATGATGTTTCAGTGGTTCCTCATGTTGGGAAACAACAACAACAACAAATACCTCAAACTCCTGTTAGATGATCTTCAAGGATAAGTAGACCTCTAGAAAGATTCTCTCCCTCTTTGTATACTATTTTTTTAACTAATGCTGGTGAACTAGAATATTATGATGAAGCTATGCAAGTGGATACCAAGGTTCAGTGGGAGCATGGAATGGAAGAAGAAATGGACTCCTTGCTGAAAAACCAGACTTGGGAATTATGCAAGTTGTCTGCAGGTAAAAAGGCTTTACCAAACAAATGGATTTATAGGCTGAAAGAGGAGGATGGAGGTAAGAAGAGATTTAAAGCCAGATTAGTTATAAAGGGATTTGCACAGAAAAAGGGTATTGATTTTGATGAGATTTTCTCTCCTATTGTTAAAATGAATTCTATTCGTATTATTTTAAGTATTGTGGCTGCTAAAGATTTGCATTTAGAACAACTTGATGTTAAAACAGCCTTTCTCCATGGTGATTTGGAAGAGGAAATATATATGGACCAACCACAAGGATTTGACGTCAAAGGTAAGGAGAAACTAGTGTGTAGATTGAAGAAAAGTTTATATGGTTTGAAGCAAGCACCTTGGCAATGGTACTTAAAATTTGATAGTTTTATGGTTGAGCAAGGCTATAGTCGGTGTAATTTTGACCATTGTGTTTATTTTAAGAGGTTGGATAATGACAGGTACATTATTCTATATTTATATGTTGATGACATGCTTGTAGCTGGGTCTAACATGGCTCACATAAGTGAGTTAAAACAACAGTTAGCAGATTATTTTGCTATGAAGGATTTGGGGGAAGCAAAACAAATCCTTGGTATAAAAATTTGTAGAGATAGGAAAAACAAAAAAATGTTTTTATCTCAGACTAATTATGTTGAAAAGGTGTTGCAGAGATTTCATATGGAGAATGCAAAAGCTATCAGCACACCTTTACCTAGTCATGTCAAATTGACTAAGGATATGTGTCCAAAGACACAAGAGGAGGAAAGAAAAAAATGTCAAAGTACCATATGCTTCAGGTGTAGGCAGTTTAATGTACGCCATGGTATGCACAAGACCGGATATTGCACATGTCGTAGGAGTTGTTAGTAGGTATTTGAGTCATCCTAGAGTTGAGCATTGGAATGCGGTAAAATGGATTCTTAGGTATTTGAGAGAGTACATCCAATAATTATTTATGTTTTGGGAAAACAATGATTTAAAGGCTATGTTGACTCCAAATTCTTGAGGATATGAATGCAGGTGGAGTACCATAGGTTATGTATTTATGGATCCCAATTTGGGACGGCGGTGAGTTAGTTTCTGCAGCTTACTTGAGGAAGGTGGATTTACTTTATCCACCACAGAGGCAGAGTATGTTGCTGCAACAGAGGTGGCAAAGGAGATGATATGGCTGTAACTTTTCATGGATGAGTTGGGAAAACAACAGGGTGGAAATTACTTGTTTATAGGCTGACCCGAGTGTTACTTCACATCTTGCAAAGAATTTTTCTTTACATTTCTAAAACAAAACACATACGGTTGAGATATCATTTCATTGATCCCACGATGTTGGAGGATGGACAAGTCAAGCTGGACAAGATACAGATGTCAATCCAGCGGATATGTTTACGAAGGTAGTGACAAGGGAGAATTTGAGCTCCTCTTCAGCTTTAGTTAGCCTTCGAGGTTGAATTCAAGTATAATAGAGCAACAGGGTTCAAGGTACTTATTTCCAATGGGAGCTGTAATTACAGCAATGTCATCCAAGATCAGTCTCAAAGTGGGAGATTGTGTTGGTATGTAGACTGTCCAGTCTTCAAGTGGGAGATTGTTGGTATGTGGTAGTGATCATGCTATACTATATCCCATGGTATATTATACAGCTATTGCGAGGTCGGTAGGTGAACCACAGGTGAGGGTTGAGGCGGTAGCTGAAACCTTTCTTCCTACTTTTTTCCGTGATCACTGAAAAAGGGAAAAATCAATGAAAAAGGAAAAATCCAATTTTGTGGAACCCTAAAATCTAGAAGCTTCTAAGCTTGTTAAAAAGGGGTTCGGATGGGTATTACTGTATGATGAAAAACATGATTATTCACAAGATTGTAATAGGTTTTACACTGGATAATAAAAGTATTGGATGGCTTCGGTTTGGTGGATGTAGCCCGGATTGGGTGAACCATGTTAAATTCTCTGTGTTATGATTTATTTTGTGTGTGTTTTAGTTTCTCTGTTTTTCAATAGATTTGCATTTAATTGTTAGATATCTGTCATTTCTAACCCTAACAAGCATAACACTTTGGAGTCATCAAAAATGTCATAGAAGGTACTATGTGTTAGAATTGTTGTCATTGATGTCAGTGGACTAGCTTGGGAATATTGTTTGTAGTTGCTTAGTACATATCCTAAAAAGTTGTAAATGTTGTCAAGCAACATTGTAAAAGTTGTAAAGATGTTGCATAGTCTTGATGAAGGTTATTTTGGAGGTTTGCAAAAGAATCAAACTGATATGGGTTTTTTGAGTTCTTTTTAGATGTATGGTCTGTAGGTTAAGATGATAAGACATGAGCTCAAAATTAAATTATCTTTTCAATCAGTCATTACTAGGGTTTCTCAGTAAAACCCTAAGGGTTTCTGTCATGGCATTCACAGGAATTTATTTTTTTGTGTTGACTAGAAATAGGCGGTAACTAGTTGCTTAAGTCATAACTTAAGCCTTACAAGTTGTTGTGTTACCAAACCCTTCATCCTAGTAATTACAGGCTTGAAAGAATGTTTGAAGATTTTATTTTTTCCTAAGTCTAGCACCTAATTCTTTAGCCTAGCATGATCAATGATGAGATCAGAGATTGAACATCAAGTAACTCCCACATGACCAAGAGGCTTTATAGCTAATGTCATTCCTTAGCTACGAAATCATGGAATCATGCCACATGTCTAGTGGGACCAAGCATAAAGCTCTTTGCTAAGATAAGATCAATGGGCATCACAAAAGGTGTTAGAGATCAACAGTTGATGCAACATCATATTTCCAATTTATTTTGAAACAATATTATGTTGAACATCTGAAATATTGAGAGCGGGGGTGAGTCAATATTCCATAAAACCATTCACATAGAACCTATTTAAACATTACCACAAATTTGACCGAATCAACAAGAGAAAACATGGAATCAAGATTATGCATCAACACACATGAACACCAGTATTTTTTATGTGGAAAAAAAAATGGGAAAAACCATGGTGAGGATTAGCTCACAATATAATATATCTGAATATAGAATACAAGGGCTCACTATCAAGACTCACTGTCCTTGAAAGGCTCACATCCTAGTGCAGGAGCACCCAAGCTCATTAGGAGTCAGTTGAAGAGTTAGGAGAGTGCAGGAGACATGAAGGTTTTTCCATCATTCCAAAGCATCAATTATGATGTCTTGAAGCCTATAATGGCATTTGGCATGGATGAGAGTAATTGGAAGATCAAAAGTCCTAAGGGTCCTAATAAGGACCCTAGGACCAAAATGCTTTGTAAATGGAAAAATGATGTTCTAGGAGGTTAGATAGGTTTATTATGATTTAATTTTGTCAAATAAGATTGGATAGTAAGGATCCAATAGTTTTTGGATAGTAGAGTTTAATAAATTGTAAATTGGAAATTCAAATTTTTGAATTCCAACATTGGGCGGGAAAGTAGTTTTTTGATGTTTTAATCACTTTAATGTAAACTAATCAATCCAAAATGGTTTGAGAAGTTGTGGAAAGGTTATTCAAGGCCATAGAAGTCATTTGTATGGAGGTTGGGTTGCTGGTACGGATTTTGTACGGACTACTAAGGAAAAAGAAAAAAAAAAGGTAATTTCTTGCATTTTTCTTGTATTCATTTGATGAAAACTTGATTGCCATTGAAGATATGTCTAGTTGGATGCTTTAGGAACCTGTATTTACATGTTTTAAGGCCTTTTTATGCTCTGATAAGCAATAGAAATCAATTCTTTGTATTTTATAACTAACTGTCCTCAAGAAAGTGCAAATTTTCATTGATTTTGAGGATTTTTATGGATGATTGATCCATTTCAAGGTAGAATGATGCTGTAACCTTTGAAATGGATAACTTCTAACATGTATAATACAAACCTAACAAACTAATGTGCAGGAAGGAAGAATATAAAGGTGTACACCGAGTTGTCAAAGGGAAAAGTGCATGAAAATGGGGGCTAAGGTATAGCAGCAGGAGATCTGCCTTAATAAGGGGCAATTTTTTGAGTTGGAATTGATGTATTATGTTGATCTAATGGTGAAAAGTCAAAGAGAGGGATCTGGAAGTGTTTGGGAGGTGGGTAACTAGAAAGCCCTAGTTTTAAGGCAATTTATGGAGGGTTTTGTGTTTGAGTGTATTAAGGGTGTCATAGAAGACTAAAAACTTGAAAATCCTTGGTTTGGGAACATTTTAAGGGACTGTTGAAAGTTTCATAGTTAGGGGTTGAGTTTAGAGAGAGGTTGCTTTGAAAAAGAGGGCTAATTAGGCCATAAATTGGAGGAAACAACAGATTTTGATTGGTGTGCTCCAAAACAAGTGCCATCAAGAATCTAGTATGTTATGTATCATCACAAACCACATCTGGTTAAATCATTATTTTGGAGGGTCCTTTGGGAACATTGAGTGGAAGTTCAAGAATTCACCGCTAGAGACCTAGTTGGGCTAGAAGCTTAGTCAAGGTGCAAAAAGAGAGTTTTGCTTAAGACAAAGGGTTGGGGCTTTGTAAACATTCAAGACAAGTTTGTATGAGTCTATCAAAAGTACTCCTAGGGTTTAGGTCCATAAGGAAGCATATAAGTTGTAAGTGAGCCATTGAGCCTTATTTCTATAAGGGTGTTTGAGAGTGCACTGTTGAGATTTTTGAAATCATTGTGTTGTTTTCCAAAAGTTCCCATACCCTCTGTGTCACATCCTAAAGTAGATACAAAAGATCTAGCTTACTACCAAGATACCAAATCAAGTGGCTCACTGCCAAAAGTGTGAACTGGTGAAAATGCACCTTCCTTGTGTTAGGGTTCACTTTCGGTGAAGCACAATACATAGACAACACACTTATCTTCACATCTATACAATTTCGTACATATCCATTTGCATATTTTTCCTCATGTATCTTTCATACGTTCTCCCTCTTTGCCTCTCTCCTCTCTCTATTTCAATGTATTCCATATATACATATATATACCCATGTTTACTAATTAGGTCGGCCTAATCAACTCTTTCATCATTTTCCTTAAAAAATATTCATCTTCGCACATAAGTAGTCATCATGGACCTAAGATAGATCCCTTTATTCTCACATAAAATAACTTCTCAATTTTGGGTGATCCCACAATACTAGTTTACAGTTTTTGGCCAAACTGGACACTGAACTGATTTTTTCTAACTAAATCTTCACTTTCGAGCACCTACAGCAGCTAAAATGTGAGGAATTTGAAGATGATGCACACTAGTGATTTGTGACATTTTTTCTATAGATTCTAAATATATATTTTTCATAAATTTTGGAATCATATTGCACTTCTTTTTCCATCTCCTTTAAAAACTAGTTTTTTTTCAATAAACACCATTTTTAAGGAGTGACGCTCACTGTATAACTCATAAATTTTTTCCATGAAAGATTAAATTCTAATTTTTTCAAATTTAGATTTGTAACTACGATATCTAGTGCTTCCAATTGGTTTCATAGTGTTTTATTGAATATTTTTCCCTTAATCAAGTTTTGAAGTCAAACCAATTACAATTCAGACATAGGTAGACTGTATAACACAACTTTTTTTGTATGTATCGTAATTCATTTTTTTGTTGGATAAAGGACTTCAATATCTGATGCACTCATATTTTTCAAATTTTTGTTTTGATAATATTCTATTTTTCCAAATGTGCAGAACAGAGAGCTTGATTTTTGGTGAAAAACCTACATTCACAAGAAATAAAAAATAAATATAATAATTAAATTAAATTTATTTAAAATTATACTTTTTGGGAAGCTTATAATAAGGAATACATACTTACAAAAAATAAATTTTAAATGAATTAATTTGTTCCCCCAAAATTTAAATCAAGAGTGGCTTTTCATCAACATTTTGATAGGTGTAAAGGAGACTCTGTTTTAGGTATGGTTTAAAACTAGCGGGGTTCTATCCAAGGGGGTTTGATATAAGGTAATTTGATCAAACCCTCTTCAATTGGAATGCTTTAAATGGAAATTTTTAAGGCTTAAATCATTATATTTTCTAAAAATGTGTGATTTTAGCAAAAATCAGAGTCTCCCAAAAATTGTAAACCAACTTTGTGGGATCACCCTTTTGATACATAATTAAGTCAGCCAAAGTTAGAACAAAAACTCAAAATATAAATGAAATCCATCAAACACATAACATAAAACTTGTTATCATATTGAATTCTTCCTTAGACTACATTGAGCTACTTATCATCAACACTGCACAATAAGATAATCAAATATGAAAATTTATGCAAAACCTCCCACATCAATATACTTAATAAAAACTTTGTAGACTACAAAATAGAATATTGTCATTCATATCTTCCAAATTCCTTCCTAAATCATTATGAAACTCCAAAGAAATATGCATCTTGTAGTCTCACCTATGTACAAAGTTATGTGATGATACATTTTTTAGAGATAGAATCCAGACCAAAAAATTGATGTATAGAGCCAGTGTATGACTATGACACTATTTCCAAAACAACTGGTAACTGTACCTTTCCAACCATACAACCTAGTTAGCTGAAACCATGTCAGTGGATGCAACTGATATCAAGATAAAACATATTATCAACTTTAGAGCAGATCTTACACAAAGGGATAATCTGGATCAAAAGACTTTCGTTACTGGAGCATTTAAAGACTGATAAACATCAAAATTCCATTAAGGAAATTATCCAAATTCCATTTGTTGACATCAATGAAAATCTCTCAATTTCCAACAATCTCCCCCTTTTTCATTGATGGCAACACACGATGTGAAAAGCATCAAAAAACTTCTTCATCATCAAAAAACTTCTTCCTTCATCATCAAAAAACTTCTTCCTACATTTCAGTTTTCAAGATCATCAAGAAGTATTCACATTATTTTACAAAAAAAATTCTTGTTTTCACATGATACCTCTTCTTTCTCTCTCCCCCTGCCCTTGACATCAATGGAAAAGGAAAAAAAATGCTTTAATAGATCTTTTGCATACCTCAATACTCCCCTTTAGGAGTATATTCCAAATAGAGATGATGACCAGAGGCTTATGTCCCTTGAAGCTTGCTAAGAATCCTAGTCCATGAGGATCTCCCTTCATCCCAAAGCCTTTTTTCCCCTAACAATGCACTGCATAGATAATTGAGATCACATAAGATGTCTTTTCCTTTAACCACAATTATGGGGGTAACATTAGATTTCATAATCCTGTCAGCTACTGAAAGAGCATAATAGATAGGTGTACACTTGATCTTGATTAAATCTCTGAGCTTCCCATATTGTTCAACCATCTACCCTTTTCCTCTATGCGATGCAAGATATTCCTCATGTAGTTTTGTCAATCCATACCAAGTCTGATCATCCAAATCAAGAGCAAGATCAAATGAGCTAGTGCAAACTTGATCTAAGTTTCAATTTTGTTCTCAACATCCTTGAATTTTTGAATTGCATCAAGCCAAGTCCAACAGAATGTGAATAAACTCTTGACCTCTTTCTCACACTCTTGAATACCTTTGATTATTTCAAGTGCAGAGCTGTGAGTAGAGTTTCATTTCTCAACAATTTCCAACAATCCTTTATCTTCAACCCAAGTGACCATGTCACTTACTACTCTACTCTTTAATTCATCAAATTTATCAGTTAATGATTTGTGTTTACCATCATGGAATGTGATGAACTGGTGACGACACTAGGGGATATCTAAAATTGTGCTCTTCTCTTGGATAATTGCTTAAGTCTTCTTAAAGTAGGTTCAACCTAAGATACTAGTGCATGAACTTTTGTGACTCTTCTCTTTTCTTCAGAGGAAGATATTGATTTGCTAGAGGTTAATTCAATCTCCTCAAGAAATTTAGCTATTTCTGAGTAGGTTCCAAACCGAGGTCTATTGGGATCCTGAGGGTAGTTAATCAATAATTCAATACAACCAGCAACATAATCCTTCTCAATCTCATATCCAAAATCAGGTAGCCATGAATACCTTGGTGCAACTTAATTATGCAACTATCAGTGGTTACCAAGAAGGTTCTACCATTCTTGTACTTTGTAACCAATTCTCTAGGAAATCTCCTTCTTTTGTTCATTTTTCTTTGAAACTTACCAAAGAATGTAGTAAGAGAATCTCCTTGTGCATGTCTAAATCCCCAATGTTTCTCATAAGTTCCTTAATCTGATGGGAGACCGGTTTGGTGTTCTCCCAACTAACTTCACCTATTCCAAGAATCTCCTTCATAAAATAAAAAATTAGACATGAAACCAATGTACCATACCTGAATGTACAATTCTACAAGCCTTCTTGATATCTCTCAAATTTTCTAACAATTTTTTGTCGGATTAGCTCAAATAGGTCATAATCCATTCTATTCTCAACCATATTCAATGCAAGATCAATTGTAATTGTGGAGACATTATTGTCACCAAAGATCATCTATGAAATAACTATGCTTGCATACTAAACTATTGGGTTAGTGATTCCAACCCATGTGTTCCTGAATAAGCTTCTTCCTCTATCACAATTGCATTCAGGAGTCGGTCTAAAGGATAATAGACTAGTTGCTTCCCTAATTACATCTCTAGTTATAACATGTGATTCTTCAAGCCACCCATATTCACCATGAATTTTGCTAAGATCCATTATGATACATCTTTCTTCATTACTAAAGTTTAGAAAATCATTCCATACATCCAATTTCATTTCCCTAAGAACATTGTATTTTGGTTTTACGGTAAAATCATCTCCAATTAATTCTTAAACCCACAAAATGTGAGCTTTTCCATAGGAGGATTCTTGCAATTTTTGGTCAATGTATGTTCCAACGTCTTCAATAGGTATAACACAAAAAGGAATTTCTAAAAATGTACCCAAAAGATCAAGTTCCAAGGTTTTAACATGGTATAATTTAAGTTGTGGTTCCTACTTCACTAAATTATCTATGATTTGAGGTATATCCATTGCATTCAACAATACCTATTATACAATCCAGTGTATAGCAACTTGCCTCTTTTTCCAAATCCAAATTCTGAATTTTTGCCATATGAGATTGTTCTTGTTTCTTCAAGCTTCTTTCGCATTCTTCTCCTTCTTCACCAATTCTTTTCATCGAATGAAGTTTTATTAACTTATTCGGATTTATTTATTTCATTCCAATTTCCTCTACAATAAATGTTTCAGATTGCAAGTAGATCACCTTGAAAATCATGTATACTTCCATCCTTTCAAATTCTTCAAAGTTCATTCTTCACACATGTGTGTTTGTAGCTTTCTTTCACATGAAATCTGAATTCATTATCCTAATAAATGCATTCATGACATCATACATTGAAAAAGGGGTCATTAAATTTTTTGATTATTGTTCCCCCTTAGGAATTGCCTAAATTAATTTTTGATGGGAGTGTCAGCACTGGAGGATGGCACAAAAATGACTAATGATTATGATTCACTTTTCTTAAATTCTCCTTCCTTTCTCCAAATTATTTTCATTTCCTTTCTCACTTCTTCTGGATCCATGATCGGTTGATGTCTCTTTATCGAATAGATAATTTTCATCCTTTTGTTTCTGCAATCTCTAGCAAAATGTTCTAGATTGCTACAATCATAGAAAGCAACATTATTTCTTCCATATTTTCTTTTATTCAATCTATATTTGCACTGATTAGCCTTGTGTCCAAATAAGTTGCAATGATAACAGTAGCCATTAAATGAATAAAATTCCTTATTCAACTTCTTACTACTGCATTCCATAGCCTTATGTCCAATATTTTTGCACTCAAAATATTGACAAGAGAATGATAAAGTATTGTTCATCCTGCTATTGTAGTCTTTTACCCTATGTCCCAATTTATAGCAAAAATAACAAACACCATTAAAAGATAAATACTTTTGAGTATTTGGTTGTCTGATGGAAATTCTTTCAATATTTATCCTTAGATTCTTGAACTTTCCACCATCTCTTTGAATCTTAATATCATGAGGTTGATTTTCTTTTGATCTTTGTCCTTCTTCAAATCTCAAACCTCTTTCATCCATAGCAAGTCTCTAAGAAGTAATCAACTCATCAAGCATTGCAGTGCTTGCCTTGAATTTATCCTCATGTCCTTTTTCCTTTTCTAGATCTAATTTCAAAGTTACCACTTCTTGCTCAAGCTTTGCACATTCATCAATCTTACTTTGAATTTCACTTTTCTGGTAATCTTCAATCTCTCTCTTTTCTTCCAATTGTTCTTTTATTCTAGTGATGACTTCATCTACTTTCTTTAATTGATTGTAGGCTTCTTCATATCTTCTCCTCATATTCTTGATACATTCATTTTCTTCCTTTAGCTTATTCTTTAGATCTTCATTTTCTTCTGAAAGTCCAACAACAATTACTTCTAGAGGAAAAAGAATTATATTCAAATTTTGGGACCTTCCTTAAGTGGTTAGGCTTCTTCAAAGGAACCAAGCTTTGATACCAATTGTTGAACATCGGGAATACTAAGAGGGAGGCTGAATCAATATTCCATAAAACCCACTTAATCATTACCACAAATTCGACCGAATCAACAAGAGAAAACATGGAATGAAGATTATGTATCAACACACATGAACACCAGTATTTTTATGTGGAAAACCCAAAATGGGAAAAACCATGGTGAGGATTAGCTCACGATATAATATATCTAGATATACAATATTACAAGGGATCACTACTAGGACTCACTATCCTTCAAAGGCTCATAGCCTAAAGTAGATACAAAAGATTTGGCTTACTGCCAAGATACCAAATGAAGTGGCTTACTGCCAAAAGCATGAACTAATGAAAATGAACCTTCCTTGTGTTGGGGTTCACTTTTGGTGAAGCACAATACATAGACAACACACTTATCTTCACATCTATACAATTTGGCACATTTCCATTTGCATCTCTAATCTCTATCCTCATGTATCTTTCATACAATCTCCTTGTATGCCTCTCTCCTCTCTCTATTTCAATGTCTTACATATACACATATGTATACCCATGTTTACTAATTAGGTCGGCCTAATCAACTATGTCAACATTGTCCTTAAAACATATTCACCTTCACACATAAGTAGTTGGTGTGGATCTAAGATATATCCCATTATTCTCACATAGAAAACTTCTCAATTTTGATACATAATTAGGTCGACTAGAGTTAGACCAAAAACTCCAAATATACATGCAATCCATTAAATTTGTAACACAAAACTTGTTAGCATATTGAATCCTTCCTTAGACAACATCAAGCTACTTATCTTCAACACCGCACAATAGGATAATCAAATATGAGAAAATGCATAATCTCCCACATTAGTATACTATATGAAAAATCATTGTACACTATGAAACATAATACTATCATTCACATCTTACAAATTCCTTCCTAAATCATTATGAAACTCCAAAATGAGATGCATCTTGTGTTGATATTATGGATGCATAGTCCCTAAAGCTGCAGTCTTCAATGGAGGACCTTAGAGCCAGGAAAGATAATCAACCACCCAGAAAGTGTTGCAACTAGGCATGCATAATGGAGATTCTATATTGATGATATGATATTGATATTGATATATTACAAATGAACAAGATTCCTTGAATATATAGGCAAGAAAGAAAACCTAAGATGCATGAGATGTTGCCAAGTGTTATAATCTAACAACATGTGACAACATGTGAACCCTATCTAGATGATTATTAAATGTTGAGATAAGTTCTATAAGGACAACTCATCTTCTAGAAGGAATCTTATCTCCTACAAACATGGAAGAGAATATTATCCCATTTATTTTTGATTTATCTAATAATGCAACCTAGGACTTAATTAATTAAATCCAAGACCTAAGTTAACTTATGCTAGTGTAATAATTAATTAATTAATTACACTAACATCTTGTCCTCTCAAACCTGTGTAAAAATTCATGTGATAGTATCTTTTTCCAAGATAGAATCCAAACCAAAAAACTGATGTACAGAGCCAATGTATGAGTATGAAACAGTTTCTAAAAAAATTGGTAACTATACCTTTCCAACTATACAACCTAGTCAGCTAAAACCATGTCAATGGATGCAAATGATATCAAGATAAAACATATTGTCAGCTTCAAAGTAGATCTTACACAAAGGGATAATTTGGATCAAAATACCAAATCAATAGACTTCCATTACCGGAGCAGCTGAAGACTGATAAACATCAAAATTCCATTGAGGCAATTATCCAAATTCTACTTGTTGACATCAATGATAATCTCTCAATTTCTAACATATTATATGTGATAGTACAAAATGATGTTTAGTGTCTGACAATCATTGCATCATGTAGTTCCCATACATCATGGATATCACTCTAAAAGTGTAAAGCTAAAATGTGCTAAGTAAAAGAAATGTGATAAAGATCAATGGCGTGTGTTGAAGGTGAAGATTAGAAGGTTTCTACTACTCCATGGAAAGGATGGTGGGTCACCGTGTTGGCTTTGTGAGAACATAAAATGGTGACGTATGTCCATGATGACAAGTGGAAATCACTCATTGCATCACATAGCTCCTATACATTGCATATATCATTCTTCAAGCATGAAGCAAAATATGCTAAGCATATGATATGTGATATAGATCTATGGTAAATATTCAAAGGGAAATTGTTTGAATGGTCATGTTTTAAAGTTGAATTTTTTATGAAGACCATCAAATCATGCTATAAAAAGAAAGATCAATGGCCAATATCAAAGAAAGAAAATGGTTACTTCCAAAAAATAAAATTTGACTTGTAGTTACAGAGATGAAGTTGATTTAAATATATTTATGAAAAATCATAAAAGCAATGTTTTCAAGGGACTGTGAAGCAGCCAGGGTTTGTGTAACTATAGAAAGTAATTATTATCATGGTCAGAATGGTGGTGTGAGTGGTTGTTGAATATATAACTCTATCATTTCATGTGTATAATGGAGACATAAATGTAGATCATTCAAATTCATAGAGGTTATTGAATTGATAGCTTTTTAGGTTGGTGGCAGAATATATGGTTTGTGACAAAAAATTATCAAAGTGATGATCTTGGTAATGGTGAATTGAGAGAAGTGTAGATCAAAGGAAAAGATTCTAGATTAATGAATTGAAAAGGTGCATTTTAGGTTGAATAAGAACCAATATCAACATATATGAACTTGTAATCTTGTAGATGAGTTGGTTCCTCAGAAAGTTTGAGTTCATACTCAATTAGACTTGTATAGTGTACCTTGAGGTTGGTGCCTAAAAATATTCTCTTAGGTATGTAGTGTACCTTGAGGTTGGTGCCTAAAAATATTCTCTTAGGTATGTAGTGTACCTTGAGGTTGGTGCCTAAAAATATTCTCTTAGGTATTCTTGGGTGTCAATGTTCCTGTAAGTTGGTGCTTACAAAACATATGTAATATTTTTTATTGTGAGGTTTGATTAGGATAATAGATCCTAGCAACTATTCTCACTGTGGTTTTTCCCACATTAGGTTTTCCACGTATTTTTGGTGTCTTCTTATGCATGTGATATTTTTGTGTAATCTTATTTCTTATTTTATGATTTAATTTGGTAAAAAATTGCATGCACATATTCACCCCCTTTCATTGTATTGGTGTTCTTTCAACAATTACTATTAGAGCGCAAGGTTCCTTGAAGAAATTTTAACAACTTGAGGTAGATCTAGTTTCAAGAGTTCTATGGCCAAACAAGAAGGGTCTTATTCAAACAAAGCACCATTTTTTGATCTAACTAATTATGCTTTCTAGAAAATTAGAATGGAGACTTATCTAACCTCTCTTGGATTTGATATATGGTAGTCTATTGTAGATGGCTACAAAGCACCAGCAAATCCTCCCACTAACTATGTTGATAAGAAAGCTTTTGAAAATAATGCCAAAGCTAAAATTTCTACTCTATATGGTCTAACCAATATAAAATTGGAAAATTTTATGTATTATAAATTTTCCAAAGATGTTTGGCAGAAACTGCACAATATCTATGAGGGTGATGATAAAGTGAAACAAGAAAAATTGCAAACTTGTAGAGGAAATTTTGAGACTCTTAAAATGAAGGATGAAGAAAATGTTGTAGTATAATTGCTCAGGGTAGATGAGGTAGTGAATGCAATCATATGTCTCAATGAGAATATTGACTACAAGGTTTTTGTAACTAAGGTTTTGAGGTCTCTCCCACAAATATTTGATTATAAAGTTTTTGCAATAGAAGAAGCTAAAAATTTGGATACGTTTTCTATGGATGAACTATTTGGATCATTAATTGCATATGAAATGAGAAATAAGAATACAAGCTCAAAAAAGATTGAAGAAACATTCAATACTTCCAAAATCAAGAAGATTGAAGATGATTCAAAACTTGATACTAGCTCAAATGAAGAAGAAGCAATTTTTTTTAGAAGATTGGAGAAGGGCACTAGGAAATATAAAGGTAAGCTTCCTTTTAAATGTTTTAACTATGGTAAAATAGGTCATTATGCCTCAAAATGTCTATTAAATGAAAATGAAAAGGGAGATAGTTCTAGGAGTCAAGAAATTTCAAAATATAAAAGGAGAAACTATGGTAAAAAGATGAAGAGTCTTTATGTAGATAAAGAAATTAGTTCTTCAGATGATTTCTCTTCTACAAGTGAAGTTGGTGAAATAGGTGAAATTGCATTTATGGCTGAAGAAATTAAAGAATGTGAAGATTATGAAGAGGAAGAAGAAGGTGAGGAGGATTTAGAAGGTGAACTGGTCTTTTCTTTACAAGAATTTAGAGATGAAAGAAAATAGAATAAGTACAAGTTAAGGATTGAAGAATCTGAGAAACTTGTCATTGACCTAAAGCTACAGTTGGAAGAATCAAAGAGAATAATAGAGGTAATTAGTTTGGATTTGAACAACAAATTAGAAGAGTGTCATAAACTAGAGGTTGAATTTGTCTCTTTACAAAAGGAATTAGAGTAGATAAATCTACAGTTAAATAGAAGTCTCAAGCTTGGAAAAAATTTTGAAGTCCTTGATTAAATGATTGGCAATCAAAGATCTATTTTCAGCAATTTTGTTGGTTTAGGATATGAGGAAGACAATAATTTCAAAGATGATTTCTCTAAAAAGAATATAGCCACTTCAAGAAGTCTTAAGGGTCCATGAAGGATAAGAAGACTGAAGATCACATAAAAATGGATGATGGATTCATCAAAGTGCACAATCCAAAGAGGAGATTCAAAGGCCAGCATGCAAGACAAACCAGGTTTAATTATGCTTTTCATGGTTTTTTTTTCATGTAATCAGTATGGACATAAATCTATAGATTGTAGTATTAGACCTTTTAGAAATGATAGACATAATTTTGGAAGAAAGAATCCTTTCGCTCCTTTAGCTGGTCTAAATGATTTCTATTATAACTATAATATTATGGACAATACAGAATGGCGATGTGTGTCCACGATGACAAGTGGAAATTACTCATTGCATCATATAACTCCTATACATCACATATATCATTATTAAAGTGTGAAGCAAAAAAGTGCTAAGCATATGGTATGTGATATAGATCTATGATGAATATTCAAAGGGAACTTGATCGAATGGTCACATTTTAAAGTTGAATATGAATATTTTATGAAGACCTTTAGATCATGGCAGAAAAGGCAAGGTCAATGGCCAATATTCAAAGAAAGAAAATAGATAGTTCCAGAAGATAAAATTTGGCTAGTAGTTACAAAGATGAAGCCAATTTAAATGTATTTCTGAAAAATCATAAAAGTGATGGTTTCAAGGGACTGCGATGCAGTCGAGGTTTGTGTAACTATAGAAAATAGTTTCTATCATGGTAAAAATGGAAGCATGAGAGCTTTCTAAATATAGAACTCTATCATTTCATGTGGATAATGGAGATATGAATGTAAATCATTCAAATTCACAAAGGTTATTGAATTGATGGTTTTTCAGGTTGGTGGTAGAATATATGGTTTGTGACAAAAATCTATCAAAGTGATGATCTTGGTAATGGTGAATTGAGAAAAGTGTAGAGCAGAGGAAGAGAGTCTAGATTAATGAATTGAAAAAGGTATATTTCAAGTTGAAAAAGAACTAGTATTAGCTTATATGAAATTGTAGTGTTGTAGAGGTTGGTGCCTCAAAAAGTTTGAGTTGGTGCTCAATTAGGTGTGTAGTGTACCTTGAGGTTGGTGCCTTAAAAAAATTTCTTAGGTGTACAGTGTACCTGGAGGTTGGTGCCTCAAAACATTATCTTGGGTGTCAATGTACCTTTAAGTTGGTGCTTACAAAACATATGTAATATTTTTTATTGTGAGATTCGATTAGGACAGTAGATCCTAGCAGCTATTCTCACTATGTTTTTTCCCATGCATTAGGTTTTCCACATATTTTTGGTGTCTTCTTATGTGTGTGATGTTTTTTTGTGATCTTATTTCTTATTTCTTGATTTAATTTGGTAAAAATTTGCATGCACCGATTCACCCCACCCCCCTCTTAGTGTATTGGTGTTCTTTCAACAATTGGTATTAAATCACAAGGTTCCTTGAAGAAATTTTAACAACTTGAGGTAGATCTAGTGTCAAGAATGTTCACTATGGTTGGATAAGAAGGATCTTATTCAACAATAGCACCTTTGTTTGATGGAACTAATTATGCTTTTTGAAAATTCAAAATGGAAACTTACTTGATCTCTCTTGGATTTGATGTATGGCAGTCTATTGTAGATGGCTACAAAGCACCAAAAATTCCTCCCACTAACTCTCCTAATAAGAAAGCTTGTGAAAACAATGCCAAAGCTAAAAATTCTATTATATGTGGTCTAACCAATGCAGAATTTGTAAAATTTATGCATTCTAATAAAAGTTAAATCACAAGTGTATCTAATATGGCATACATATTAAATCATACAATAGTGCATAATCTTAGTTAAATAACATTGCATAAAACACAGGCGTAACAAATAAAAATTCCCATATATACATCATAGTCTCCATATATAAATTCACATATCACCATGCTAACCAAATGTGGTGTAATACATAAATCACATCATATATGTTTGTGGTTATTAGACCCTTCAAGACTTGCCGGTGGTGCTCAATGAGAGATAGTAGATCATGAGTAGATCCTAGAGCTACTATGTGCTTTTACAACTCTAAGCTCACCTCTAAGATCTACATTAGCCTCAACTATTGTTGTATATTGTTGTTGAAGTCGATCTCTCTTGGCTCGCACTCTATCTAGATCCTCCTAAAGTATCATTTATACATGATCATTAGTGGGACCTCGATCCCTCTTTCTAAGATCCTTGTATGTAACTCTTAGTCACGCTATGGAATCAAAAATCTCTACATGATGCCTTGTGGTCTATTATGGCCTATATAATTAGCTTGCACTGGTTGACATAGCTACACATCAAGAAGCATATCTTCCATCACTCGACCCATAATTTCAAGCTAATCTCGAGTGTCAATTACAAAGAGAAAAACATAGAATCACGTCAAATTACATCAACATATAAGTATAAATAAAAATTAAGAGAAGCATCTAGTATACTAAGAAACAATAATCAAAAAGCATATCATATCACCCACTCACCAATAGGGATCCATGCATGAGATAAATTTATTCATATCTAAGCTCTCTCATGAGGTTGGGAGCATGGTATCAACCACTCTACTTGTCTTGTCATGCTCATTACTTCTCATTCTCTCTAGTGTAGCAAGGTATGCTTATGATATATGAGGTTGAGACCTAGGTCTCTCCTTGGGGGGATCATCGACATCCTCCTACTCCTTTGGATCTCCTCTTGATGTTGTTGTTGGCTAGCCCTACTCACCATCATCTTTGCCTACATCACCATAATTGTCATTCTCCTCCTCATAATCCTCACAATGTCATGGCCTTGGTCCTAGATCACCAGTAGGATGACTAGTAGGAAATGCAGGATTTGGCTGAGTAGTACCCCACCACCTAGTAAATGAGATGATCTAACATCATCCACATCAGACACATGGTGTGCATCACACTCACCATTAGATTCACTCAAATTGATGCCCATGATGGTTGATTGAGCTATGTCCTATGGTTTGGCACCATTATGAGTGGGTCTAAGATAGCTAGGTCAAAGGATGGGAACTCCCTGAGGTCAACCAAACTATCTAGTCACTCGATCATAGTAGAATGTAATAACAATATAATTATAGAAACTTACAAGAAATCGGTCCTACTATATCCTAGCTAGTTGTTATGATGAGCCTGTTGAGGGTTGTAGTGTCCTATATGATCTCTAGATAACATCTATTGGGTCCAATCGATCAAATGTGATGCACCAATATAGAAAATTACCATGCTTCCATGGTCTCTTCAATGTGTAAGAATAGCCTCGATGATTTATCCATGATAATATATATGAGATATCTTGTGGGCCACATGCAAGTGATGTGCTTGAATACCCAGACTTGGAGAAGGGTGCATGCAATCAAGCTCTATGTCTCATAGTGTACATAGTGGCTAAGATCATAATAAAGGTGCAGTAGCATGCCTCACCCCTAGGAAAACATAGTGTATTGTTCCTAAATTTCCTATATAGTGTGTACAAGGGCCTCGTGTAAGTGTTTACCTCATCCAAAGGATGTTACTGTCAGTGCTAATATGGTCACAATCAATATGTGACAAATGATGGGGATCTATGTATCTCCATATAGAATCCATTTTAATTGTATTTGACCCTTACCATCATCTGGCATAGGTTGGCCGATATAATAAATTTGGCCAATTGAGACATCCTCTAGTGTCATCCCCTCCTCAAGAGTTATGCTCTTATCATATATGGGTAGCCTTAGAATGTGATGCATGTCCTCGATTGTCACAATAATGTCTCAATCAAAAGATGAAAGGTATAGGTGTATGTGTCCCATCGCTCCATGAGTGATATTAGCATCACATCATGGTACCTCATGGTGGGCATGGTGTAGATCCAAAGTAAATCAACATATTTCAGATCCTTCTCCTCTACTGATGAAAGTAGTGATGCATGGTCAAATATCTAAGTTTGTACATACACGACCCCTTTAGTTCTCTTGCATGTGTGGAGGTATATGTAAAAATCAAAAGAATTTCATCATTAGTTCAATTATCAAACATAAATCAATCTAAAATAACATTACAAACTCTAAAGTAATCATGCTTGGTCAAGGGTCCCATAGTTGGACTAGGGTTCCCATGCAAGTTTGGGGCACCTATGCTGATCAAAAGTTCCCTCATGGGTCAAGGGAACCCAGTTTGGTCAAGGGTGCCCCTTTTCAATAAAATCATAAAAAATATTACTAATTGAGTTCTTAACTTTGTGGAAAGTGAGAATATGACTTATCTCTCATGAAAACACTCCTCATGTAGTGCAGTCTCTCAAGGCCTCTAGCCTCAGTGTGCAATATGGTTTTCATTATGGTATTCTCACTCCTAAGGATGCTCGAGCTAGCTCAAGGTGCTCTCAAATTGCAAAAGTAAAAATTAATAGTAAAAAAGTAAAAAAGTGCCTACTTATAGTAAAAATTGGTAATATATCATTTTCAAGCATATCATATTTAAATCATCATAATTCGGGCTTGCAAAATTTGATTTTTATGTTGTTTATTGCATTGGGATCCTAGTTCTGTTATTTCTTTATTCATCTAATGTTTGGTCCTTGATGTGAATGTTGTTAGAGTAAAAGGTTTATTACTTAATTATTTAAATAATTAAGTTACCTTTTATATTTCTCTTAAGATTAACTTAGTTTTCATTTTGTAGGCATTTAATAATTATTCTAATTATTAAATGCATCCCTTTTAGGTTACACTTGGAGTTTCTTGATCTCCTTCATAAGGATTGATCTCTTTGTATTATTTCATTTAGTTAATGCAATCCATCTTGAAGCTTGCAGAGAACATTTTCTTTTTTGTCTCCATCTCTTCTTTCTATGATAGGTTATTTGCATGCAGGTGATCTTTGGGTTCTATGAAGTTAGCTTTCTCAACTTCTACATGGTATCAGAGCTCCAGACCTACTACTCTCCTGTTCACGTGTTTTGAAGGATTTTTGGAGCTTCAAGGGTTTGGGGTTTTCCTTTTTTTGATTCAGGGCCTACTTTTTTATTCAGTGAAATTTGAGCCCAAACTGACCTCACAATTGTGCTCAAGAGGTCGTTTCCAAGTTTTTTGATATATAATTCACCTAGTTTTGGTGCAGTTGGCTCAAAAGGCAAAAAAAAAATTTCCCCAAGGCTGTACAGACCCTAAGGCATGTAGATCGATGCAAAAAATTTTAGAAAAATCGAAAACAAATTAAAAAAAATCAAAAAACATGCATGCAAAGTTGCACTCATAGTTCAAAAGCCCGAACCACCAGGTGGCCACCACTTCTCCACCCGATGGCCACCCCTAGTTGTGGGCTTAGGAGGAGCTGCCCCACCGCTGCCCCGCTCAACCCTTGAGGGCTTAACACCAGCCTCCAGGTCACATGGGTGACCAACACCCCAAATTAGCCCCGTCAACCACTTTAAGCCCCAACGCCGGTCACATTGGTGGTCGAGGGCTTCGACTCAACATACCTTTTATATTTCTCTTAAGATTAACTTAGTTTGTATTTTGTAGGAATTGAATAATTATTCTAATTATTAAATACATCCCTTTTAGGTTACACTTTAGGGCTTCTTGATCTCCTTCATAAGGATTGATCTCTTTGTATTATTTCATTCAGTTAATGCAATCCCTCTTGAAGCTTGCAAAGCACCTTTGCTTTTTTGTCTCCATCTCTTCTTTCTGTGATAGGTTATTTGCATGCAAGTGATCTTCAAGTTCTGTGAAGTTGGATTTCTCAACTTCTACAAATGTAACATGACCCTACCAAAGGAATTTTTCATCAAACCCCTAATCAATTTGACATGGATATTGCTACCCTATTTCTACATCCATAAAATAAGCAAAAAAAGGGGGTACACATTAACTCTCAAATTCCATTCTCCTTAGAATTTTTGGACTAACACATTTGTTTGTATGAGCAAGATGATTTCATATTTCTCCCAAGTTGTTTTTTCAAGATGTGGTTCCTAATGTTGTGGTTTACAAGTTACTACACTAAGGGCTTCATTCTCTCACTTGGAGAATATTTTGCATCCTCTACAATATCCTTTTGGGTATCACTTTTCATATGTTTGTTGGATGTTGTGGATGTGTTACTAATATGTGGTTGTCATTGATTTCAACACTATTAACATTTGGTGTATCAATTGTTGTATATGTCGAGGATATTGAGAAAATTGTAAAAGATAGTCTTTTGTGTTCCCAATGGAACTGTGCAGGTCATGATGGTTTACTATTATGTACATTGAATATTAGCTGATGTAGATTAAAGGGTTTACTGTTAAGTTTATCTAGATCATCTACTAGAAGTTTCAAAGGTCCGCGTGAATTTTTTGAGTATGTTGTGGTTTGACAGTGTTTTTCTGGTCTCTATCAGTGTTCCCGAATAAAGATTGTGTGATTTTGGTTATCTCGGTTGGTGTGGATGTTTCTATTTTGTTTATTGGTGATCTCATATGTCTCTACATCATTCTCTATCTTTGTGGTACGTCTAATTAATAGGTGATCTTGTGGTTGAAGATCTTTTCTTGCGCATCTTCGGTTTTTCATGTTTCTAGTCGACATGTTGGTGGTAGCGTGTTGTGGATCTTCGAGGTGAAATTAATTAAAGTCTTTTCATATTGGAGATGTTAATTTAGGTCTCCACTATGTTGTTTCCAACCTTGGTGGATTCACATTAAAATTTTATTTGTAAATTTGGGCCGACATTACAAATATATTTTATTTTCTTGGCCGACAAAGTTGTGATGGAATCTCATGTAGTGGATATATAAGGGTGATTAGTTCATTGATGAAGGAGGTGCTTTGTGTGCTCCCATGTGTGTATGTGTGAATATCATTCGATTGCATAGAAGAGTGTGAAGAAATTTGTGTGAAGTGTGAAGAAGTGTTGAGCTTAATTGGAACTGTAATCAAGCTTGTGCAAAAGCTATTTTCTCAGTTCATACCCTCCAGATTTTTAATCCAACTCTATTGGGTAGTGAGCCCCTTTTGTAATTAAGCAGTGAGCTCTAGGCAGTGTGCCTAAATGCATGTGCATTCCTCTTATTTTTTTTCATTATACTTTTAGCAGAGTATAATCTTGTGGACTAACATCCACCGTGGTTTTTCCCCTAACAGGGTTTCCACATAAAAAATATTGGTGTTCTTTGTCTCTCTGATGTGTTAATTGCTTCTGGTTAATTTCTTATTCATCAGATCTGAGATTAAGGTTAAGTTAAGTTTAAATTTATGTGACAACTAATTCATGCCCCCTCTTAGTTGTTTGTCCTTGTTTTTCCAACAATTAGTATTAGATCCTGTTCCTTTGAAGAAATCTAATAGCTTGAGGTGATCTGGGATGGAAACATTCAAGAAGGAAAGTCCTAGATTTGATGGAAATTACTATTCACTATGGAATATTAGGATGCAATATCATCTAAGGTATATTGGTGAAGCCTTTTGGAAGATCACAAGAGATCCATATACCATTCCTCAAAATGGCCCCTCTACTGTTAATGAGATCCAAGATGTTGAAAGTAATATTAGGAATATTGAAGCTTTGGTGAGTGCCCTGACAGATTTGGAGATGGATAAGATTTGGATGAAACTGGAAACTTTGTATCAAGGAGATGCATAGGTGAAGATGACTAAGCTACAAAGCTTGAAACACAAGTATGAAAATATGAAGATGGGTAAAGATGAAAATATCACTTCTTTTATGCAGAGAGTAAATGAGATAGTGATGGGTATTAAATGTGTTGATGGTTCTATGGATGAGGATGAAATTGTGGCTAAAGTACTCAGATCATTGCCTCCTTCCTATAAAATGAAGGTTCATGCTATTGAAGAGTTCAGATCAGTAAACAAGATGGCAAGAGATAAGCTGATCGGGAAGTTTGTTGCCTTTGAGATAAGTGAGTTTGGTGAATCTACACCGAATATTGAATCTACATTCAAGGCTACTGTATCTGAAAGTAACAGGAAAATATATAGTCCGGGAGAGAGTTCCAAAAAGATATCCAAGTATGATGAAGAATTAATATATCTTGAAGATAAAGAAAGAGAGGTAGAAGAACTAGAAGCACTGATTGCAAAGCAAGAAGAGAGAGGAAAAGGTAAGTATGAATATGTATTAACTATTAAATGTTTTTCATGCAGTAAAATAGGTCATTTTGCATCAAGATGTCCTGAAAGAGTTCCTAGATCTAAGCGTAAGAAGTCTAGATTCCAAAAGAGATGCTAATTTGTTGAAGAAGTAGTGACTAATGATGAGTCTAATAAAGATAATGGTAAAGAAGATGATTGGGATTTCATTGCTAACATTGAAAATAATCCTATGGGTATTGAATCTACTAAAGATGAAAAAGCTCTTGCAGCTCAAGCTGAAGAAAAAGATGAATGGGTCATTGATAATGGATGCTCACATCATATGACTTGTGATAAAATAAAATTTGTGAGTCTAGAGAAATATGACGGTGCAGTTGTAAGATTTGGAGATAATAATGTCAGTGTGATTCGTGGCAGAGGATCTATTTGTCTTGGTGGTAAGGACAACAATGATGATGTCCTCTATGTTGAAGGCCTGAAGGATAACTTTTTGAGTTTTGGACAGATGGTTCACAAGGGATACGATCTTCAGTTCAAAGATGGAAGATGTAAGATACATGGAAGTTTCAGGAACATGATTGCATCAGGAAAGCAAACAAAAGGTAATATTTTTCACCTAAATACTGCTAGTGGAAGTTGTTTAATTGCTCAAATAGATGAAAGTTGGTTGTGGCATAGAATATTGTGTCATGTAAACTTTGACAACACTATCAAGATAAGTTCTACTCAAGCAGTAAGAGATCTACCTAGATTAGTGAAGCATGCTAATGTAATTTGCAAGGAATGTAAGATGGGTAAACAAACTAGAGTCTCATTCCAGAGAAAATACTTTCATTCAAATAATCTATTGGAGTTGCTACATACTGACCTTTGTGGTCCCTCTAGAGTCAAAATTATTCATGGAGAAAGGTATTTTATGCTGGTTATTGATGATTACTCTAGAATGATTTGGGTTTCCTTTTTGAGAGAAAAATGTGAAGCACTGGAGAAATTCAAAAGTTTCAAGGCTATGGGAAAAAATGAGAAAGGTCTAAAAATCAAGTGCCTGAGATTTGACATAGGTGGTGAGTTCATTTCTAAGGATTTCAACTCTTATTGTAAAGAGTGTGGAATTAAAAGAGAATTATCTACTCCTTGAACCCCTCAACAGAATGTAATTGCAGAGAGAAAGAATAAAACAATTATGGTTGCTGTCAGAACCATGATGATGGAAGGAAATGTGTCTTAGATGTACTGGAGGGAAGCTGTAAGCACTATTGTGTATACCTTGAAATGGGTAAATGTGAATGCAAATTCTAGTAAGACCCCTTATGAGTTATGGTTTGATCACAAACCTACTGTCAAGTATTTTAAGATCTTTGGAAGCAAGTGTTATATTAGGAGAGATGATGATATAGGAAATTTTGATGCTAGAAATGATGAAGGGATCTTCCTAGGTTACTCCACTAAGAGCAAGGCCCACCGCTGTTATAACAAAAGACTGAGAAAGATGGTTGAAATTACAAATGTCATAGTTGATGAAGACTCTGTCAAATCATCCAAACGATGCAGCTATGATTCAGATGAAGACAACACAAGCCAAGGGAAGAACACTCAGAAACTGAATCTACTTCAGATTATTCCATATGTTCCAGTGAAGTTACCTCAATTTGTTCTTGTAAATCAAGCCAGTTAGGAAGCTCAGACAAGTGCAAGTGTAGAAGAAATATCAAAAGAGTCAGAAGTCCAAGTAATTCCCAAAACTCCAAGACATGTAAAGTTGAATCATTCTAAAAGTTAAATCATAGGAGATAAGAGTAAAGGAGTGCAAACCAGAAGAAAAATTGTAGAAGAATATTGTCTGATTTCCAAGAATGAACCTAAGAATGTCACTGAAGCGTGTCAACATGAACACTGGTTAGAAGCTATGAAGGAAGAGCTGACACATATTGAGAAGAATGACACATGGCTACTGGTTCCTAGGCCTAAAGACAAAAATGTGATTGGTACTAAGTGGGTATTTAGAAACAAGCTAAATGAAGAAGGTGAAGTAGTCCAGAATAAAGAAAGACTGGTATGTAAAGGTTATTCTCAAATGGAAGGTATTGATTTTGAAGAAACCTTTTCCCCTATAGCTAGAATTGAAGCTGTGAGATTATTTCTTACTTATACTACACACAAGAATTATAAAGTCTATCAAATGGACATGAAGTCTACATTTTTTAATGGAGTGTAAGATGGGGTTAGAAATCAAATAGCATAGATAAAGTGATAGCCAACACTTCTAAGCTATTAACCTCATCCAACAAGAGAAAACAAATAATAGAGAGAATCAAAAATACAAAACATAAAAGAAATCACTCCCCATTATGGTTGACTCTTTCTCTTGCTCTCTTTCTTCTTGTTATGCAACTTTGCCCTTAGATTTGTTGAAACACTTGTGCAAAACCTACAAATGGTAGCAGGAAAGTTGAAGATAATTAGCTGTTGAGCTGAAAATGGAGAAGGAAGGTTGCTTTTATAGACAACCATTTGAATAGACGGTTGAGATTAATCTTCTAGAAAGATTCCAAGATCAATGGATGAGAATGCATGAGAGAGATGTTACGAAATGGATGGTTGAGATTAAGTCTCAGAAAAGATGGCAAGATCAATGGTCTAGAATTGATGCACCAAGAATATGCCATGCATGGAAAAGCTATGACGCTGACGACTATGATGCCTAACAGCTATGACAGACATGCAAGACATGCAGGCTATGACATAAATGAATGTTATGATAGGGAATTATGACAGAGCATCTTTGACCAAGCGGTGCATAAATAATTTATTTTAAATTATTTATTCAAAAATGGAGAGAGTGGAGGAAATGGACAAGTGGCAAATAAATAATTTATTCAAATTATTTATTTGGAGAAAATGAAAAGAGGAGCATTTAATTAAATTAATCAATTTAATTAAATGGGGAGGTGGAAATTAGACATGGATAATTAATTTGAATTATTTATCCAAAAGAGAGGAATGAAATACAATTAAATAATTTTGACAATTATTTAATTATAGAAGAATAAAAAGGTCAAATAAATAAATAAAATGATTTATTTAATTATTGAAGAAAGGGATATATTAGTGACACAATTAAATAATCTTAATTGATCAAGATAGAATAAAGATGAGAAGGTGAATTAATTAAATAATTAAAAATTATTTAATTAATAGAGGAATGTGGTCAAACCAAATTGAATAATTATAATTATTCAATTATCAAAGGACAACGACCAAGAAAAATGATGCTCATGGACTTAGGACATTTTTTAGTGTCTACATTTTTCCCCTCTTTGAGACAATGCAGCTTGTCACGTTGTTTCAAAGAAAAAGATTGATCAACTGATACATGCCCCAAAGATATCTTGGTAAGGATTATGATAAGAATAATATGCCCCCTCGAGAGATTGATCGAACAGATTGTAAGAAGATTAATATCTCGATAGATGTCTAGAAAGTGATTAGATACCTGATATTGCGCAAGTGATAAAGTGGCGATGTAAATTTTGATGAAAATGCAAAGTTGATGGGCGTAACTGAACAATTAATGGAAATGATTAGTATAGCCAGGTTGATGAGCTGATGAAGCTGATTGAGAATGATGCTTACACAAGACAAGCTAATGCAATGATGGATTGACTGATTGATTAGGGGGACATGAAATTTCAAGAAGCGGATTGATTGATTTGAGATTTGATTCAAGAGACATATATCAGTGAGTTAAGCAATTGATTAATTTCCCTGCGACAAGAAAGATGAAGAAAATGAAATGCAAGATGGAAGAGAATGAAGATGATGAAGCTTCTTGTACCATTTAAGTGCTTTTATCATCATTGGGCTTATTATGTCACAAATTAGTATAAGCATCTAGATAACATGAACATCTAGACGACCTTAATACTATTTGAATTTTTATTTAGTAATAAAATATAAGCATCTAGGTATAAGAACCTTAGATGACCTGAATACTTATTTCATGGAAGACACTATCAGACAAGGAATGCTCTCATCCACATTAGACTCATAGGTCCTCGATGGTTTTAGAAAACCATGCCCTAAGACGAGTCATCCTATGAATAAGAAACTATCCACAAACAACAAACAAATGAGCATGCCCCATCCTTGCCTCTCTAGTCAAAGACATCTTGGAGAAGCTAAAAGGCATGTCACCAAAGATAAAATCATAAAACAATCAAAGATAAACAAACAAACATGGATCATGCTTCGATGTGGAACTGATTCTTGTTACAATTTATGCATTCGGTTGAATTTGTAAGATGGGTTGATAGATATGTTATAATGTTTGCTTAGTTGTCAACACTTGAATGTTTTGATTTTGTTGAAGTTCAAAGCCGTGTGGTGATCTGAAAGTGTCCCTGTTTTTTGGAATTTTTTATTTTTTGGGATTTTTGGAATATTTGAATTTTTTTTTGGATTTCTTCAAGACATTTTATGATTTTTTGATTATTTCAGACATTTTATGATTTTCTTGAATTTTTCGCATATTTTCAAGATTCTTTTGAATTTGGTTTAGATACTTATGATTTTTTAAAAAAATTTAGGATTTTATAGATTTTTTGAATTTTTTAGTATTTTTATGATTTTTAGAAAAAATTTTGTTATTTATGATTTTTTGAATTTTTTCAAGATTTAAAGATGGAGTGAAATGAAATGTGATATGACTGATTGAAGGAATAAGATCTTCCATAGTAGAGGTAATGCAACCATGGATAAATGATAGATCAAAATGAAATATTCACTGCAAAACATGTCACACAAGCAACATATCCTTTGCCAATAGATGATAATGGTTCATTGATTGGATGTCAGGAATGATTGATTCCATAAGGCATGATGATGATAAGTACTTAGGATCACTGATTCCTCTAAGTACGATAAGATTGATGATTGTTTATGATTGATTGACAAAAAATATGAGGATTGGTTAATTTTTTATAGCTAGGCTCAAATATGATTCACATGATAAGATTCAAGGTTGCAAAGGAACATGATGACCAACAATGGAGGTAATTTAATCATGGATAAATGATAAGGATGTGAACTATGATGGAATGGTAACACATAAGGATATGAAAGGGAATCCAAAGCATGCATTTGTAATTTTGCCCCTAATCTCATCAAGAACAAAGGAAGGAAATGGGACATGGATTTTGATAAGCTAGGAGATATGGAATGGAAGAATGCAAAGATAAGGATAATGAATAGGATGATCAAGATCAATAAGATATAGACACAATACCTAAGTATTTTACTCCTATTCCTCATCAAGACCAAGGAAGGAAAGAAATGATGCATTAAGATAGGATGGTGGAATATGGATATGGTGAAGGATATGGTACGGAAGATATGGATAAAAGTGTATAGGATAAGATATGTGATGTTCAAGAAGATTCTTAACCTTGTCAAGATCAAAGGTGGAAAGGTAAATGATGAACGTAAAGAGGATAATGGATATGAATGAAAGGATGGATGAAACTTGCCCTCAAGTGTAGAGTACAAGAGGAATATGGAAGACAGGATATGGATAGGGATAAATGAAAATGAAAGGTAATATATGCATGATAGGGAGATGGAGGAAGGACTCAAGCATCAAGTTTCACAGTTAATATCCCTTTAATATGTGCTCTAATAAACCATGGCAAGAAGGATTGGACTCATAAACGTTGGTATATTAATGGTGTGATGGAAGAAGCTAAGGACTTATGCAAAGGTTTGGATTAAAGGAGGATAATGGGGGATGGATGTTGGATAATGGATAGGAGTTTGGAAGGCGTGTTGATGGATAGATGGAAAGGATGGAAAGATCAACATTGGCACACACCTTGAAGGGTGGTGGAGTGATGGAGGAGAAATGAATTTGGAAGGTGATAATTTTTTAGATGGACGATAGGAGGAAGCTTTTGGATTAGCAAATTTGGATGCCAATTTAGATTTTATTGCTTCTACGAGACTTTTAGGAATCCACATAGCTTTTGACTTTGATTTTTGATTCATGGGCCTTTGTGGCCTTTGATATTCTTCTTTTTGCTTTATGGGCCTTTGTGGCCTTTGAAATTTTTCTTCTTGATTTATGGGCCTTTGTGGCCTTTGAGTTTTTTGCTTTTGACTTGATGGGCCTTTGTGGCCTTTTGGATTTTTCTTTTGACTTGATGGGCCTTTGTGGCCTTTTGGATTTTTATTTTGACTTGGGATCAAATTTTCTTTCATTTTTGCATGGCTCTTCAAGGAGACATGTTGATCCTTTGATACATGTGGATTTTGATATGGAAGCTTTTGACATTTGGCACCCAAATTGCTTCCAAGAGCAATGGGATGGGTGGATGGAGATTAATGATATGGAGGTCTTATGGATGGGTTAATGTAGGTAGAATTTTGAGAGGGAATCAAGGGTGTGTGCCTTTTTTGTTCTTGATGAATAGGAGATGAAGGGATGTAGGGCCCCAATATGGATGGAAGGGTTGATGAACTAGGGTTTGGATGATAAGGACCAAGGATAGACAGAAGGTTTGATGAACTAGGATAAGGACCTAGGATAGATGGAAGGTTTGATGTACTAGGATAAGTAGGTTTATTTTGATGGAATATGGACTTATGATGGATACCAATGTCTTGAGCGTGAGGTGTATAACCAAGGCCATGATAGTATGTATTTTCTTGGATATAAAGAGTTGCGGGTGTAGGCATTTTGAATTTGATCACTTCCATATGATCAAATGCGTCTCCTCATTCATCTGGTTCCTCATCCCCTCTGTCAATATTAATTAAACCAGTTGTTTAATTAATACCCTGCATCTTGCACAAAGGTCTTAAAGTATTTAATTTAACACTTTACCCCTCTTCCCCCTCTAAATTAAATAAATATCCCCTTTTACTTTAATTTAGTCATATTCCCCTTTTGAATTAAAATTCATTTTTAATTCATCTTTTCTCTCTAATGGTCACATCCTCCAACTTTTGCAAGTTGGTCCCCTAATCCATCCTAATTACTTCATCTTCTTCTAATTAACAAGGGTTAGCATGTGCACACCCTTAATCATCATTAAGGTCACATCCTCCATAATTTCCCACTTGCTTCTAATGAGTCATTAGTCCATCTAACTGAGTACTTGCACAACCTTAATCATTTGATTAGCCTAACCTAATCCTCCTCCCACTTATGGCATGTGTCCTTAAGTCAACCTTATTAAAGGCTTTCTCCTTTTGGACAAGGGATCCCCCTTCCCCATGTGAATTTTTAATTCACCTTTTAATCCCCCAAGGCACCTAAAAGGAATTTTTAATTCCTTCACTTCTCCCCCCATGTCCTCTATTCATTCTTTATTCTTTCTCTCATCCCCATGAGAATATTTGAGGAATTTTTAATTCCTCACATGTCCTCTCACCCACATGGGGACAAGGACCTCCTTTATGAGGAGATCTTGTCCAATCCCAAGGTACTTTGTACCCCTCTCCATGTCATGTCCTTCTTCTTCCACCTCATGTCCACTTCACCTTTTAGGGCTATCTCACATGCCACATGTCAAGATGTGAGGGCTTGTGAGTTCTCAACTCACCTTAGCCCTACATCTTGATATTTGGTGGCTCAATCTTGGCCATCCATCTCTTCTAGGAATTCTCAAAATTCCTATAAATACCCTCTTTTCTCTCATTTTAGAGATCGCTTGTGCTAGCCAAACTCTTGTCGTTTTTTGTTTCTCAACCAACACTTAGCTATTTTCATGTTTTTCATCCCACTTGCACTCATCCTCACAACATCATTTGGCTTGCATCCTACTTGCCATCAAGGGCATACACGTCGAAGATCGAAGGGCCAACCAAAGGATTGACTCGAAACAAGGTATAACATTCTGTTTGTTGCTTTTGTCTTGTTTTGTTTCCAACTTAGGCTAATCTTGAGGTGTAGGTTGTTTTAGTGTTTATTTGCACTCTTTCACTTGTTGCTTGATTTCTAATGCTCACATTCGACCTATCAAATTTCTGGCACGCCTGGTGGGACCCACAAAGGGGTCTCTTTCTTTCACATTTGCTATTTTTTGCATTTTCAAGGTCGGGTTCGAGTGGCGGTTCGGTCACGGCTTAGTGGCGGATCGTCCAGCGGTGGCGGTTGGGCCCTGCTTGATGGCGGACCTATCGGCGTTAAGCGTTATCCTCGGTGGTGGACTTTTATCTGCTGTGGTAGACTTTGTCTGCGTGTGACTTTGTCGATAGAGTGGCGGACTAGTCGGCGAATTGGCCAGTCTGTCGCTTCGTGTCTTTTGGTAAAATAGGAACATAGTTTAATTAAGGGGGTGTCAATAAACCTTGCTTGGCGTGTTTGGGAAGGCTGTTTGACGTATCCAATCCCCTTGCGCCATTTGGCGATCCTGGGTGACGAAAAATCATAGCTTTCCAAGTCCTTTTGAGTCACCTTTTCACTTTCTTAGTGGGACTGCTTGAATCACTAAAGGGGCGATTCAACCGCAGCGTCAGGTGGGAGTATATAAAGGGGAGAGTGAAAGTTGTACCTCAATCCAACCACGTTGTAATTGGCAAAGCATGGGGATGACGTGAAGAGTTGGTCTGAGCCTTTAGTATCTCGCTAAGGTTCCCGACTCATGCTTGTAACAGGTTGGTGTTCACAGTTTGGGCCTCACATACCGGGTGTATATCGAGGACTCCTTAGCAACCATGTGCATCCTAGAGTAGAAGACTGCGTTGACCATACCTATTTTTATTAATATTAGGGTTGTGCTGTTTGAATTGTCTTTCTTGTGCATAAACCAGTGATTGTCAGTTTGGCCAAGTCTTTTATGATTGCTATATTTTGGGTCTTTTGCCTTACCCATCCATCCAAACATCCAACTTAAAAATTTCCCCTTTGGCAAACCTGTCCTAACCCTGTGGCAGACCTGTCCAAGTATAGTGGCGGACCTGTCCAAGTTTAGTGGCGGACCTATCCTAACCCTGTGGCGGACCTGCCCAATTACAGTGGCAGACTTGTCCTAACCCTGTGGCGAACCTATCCAATTGCTATGGCAGACCTATCCTAATCCTGTGGTGGACCTATCCAATTGCTGTGGCAGACCTGTCCCTGTGCTATGGCAGACTTGTCCAAGTGCAGTGGCGGACCTATCCCTTTGACCAGCCTATATCATCACTTGGCATTCATTGTCCCTTTGTCTTGAACGTCGAAGCGACCATTTAGCATCCAAAACAAACATCTGAACGTCCATTCTGAGCCCCCATCCTTTCGTTCTAAGGGTCATATATCCTGAACAGTCTTTTGCTTGTTTCGAGAACCATTCATCTATCTTGAGACACTCCCCATCCGTCCTAAACACGCTTTCATCTCTAATCTCCGTTATTCCATATAAACCCCATTGGAGTTGTCATCCAAGTTGACCTAGGTATTTATCCCTAATCACAATCATCATAGCTGGCTGAGGATTGCTATCCATCTTAGGTCAGTTATCCTTTTCGACCCAATCAATCTGCTTCTATCTCAAGTTGGATTTGGTGTCGTTATCATACATCCACCTTTCAATCAATACCTAGTGTTACCAAGGATCCCTCTTAAACTCGGTTGTGGATCTCGGTCTTCATCTTATCTATCATCACATCAATCCTAATCATCAGATCGATCTGATCCCCACATCATCAAACCTATTCGGACCAAGACCCGAAATCTAGGTTAATCCAGTATCTACCAATCAATCCAATCCAATTCCATCAAGCCAATCCGCGTCGACATAATCAATCGTCGTCAACTAATCTTTCATCAAAATCAAATCAATCCTTCATCATCAAGGTCTTTCTAATATCTTGATCCCTCTCATCATCTTGCATGCCCGTTCAGACTCGATCGCAAGCAAAGAAAATGGCTGACCAACAAGCCCTGAATGCCCAATCAAACAATCCTCAAGATCCCAATAACACAATGAACATCCCCCATGATCCCCACAACGGTACCTCATCACAATCCAACGTGGATGGTCAAAACACGTCACCACCTGGAGAAGAAAACATGGCTGACCAACCTGAGCTCACATTTGAGGAACATTTCAACAACCCTGTTAATGCCCAAATGACAGAACGCCTTCTCGAAAGACATGGTGACCAAATCTTGGCTCACTTGATTGACAAAGGTGTCAAACTGCCGTCAGGTGTCGACTTATCCAAGTATGGCACCTCTACAACCAATGTGTCCCAACGTTCACATGACATCCCCAGTAGCTCGTATGTCCCCAACGTTCCTTCCGCAGAAGGTTGGCATCAACCTGAATTCGGCAACACTGTCCTATATCCCGTTGGAAATCCCACACATCCCGCCATCTCGGTCACAGGAACACCCCAAACCGTCGATCCCAATGATCCTTTTGCCTATGGCATGCCGCAAAACGTCCCACAACAGCAACCATTAATGCTACCAGCACCACCCCTCTCGAACCCGCTTCCTGTCAACACTGGGGGCAACCCCTTCGCCGCATTACCCCCACCTCCTGGGACAAACAATCTGTCACCATCGTCATTTGTACCTCAACAACCACCTCAATCCAACATTCCTCCTCCATCGTCATTCAACCCTCCACCATCATCCCAATCCAACATCCCTCCTCCATCGTCATTCAATCCTCCCCCATCATCCCAATCCAACATTCCTCCACCATCGTCGTTCGTACCTCAACAGCCGCCCCAATCTAACATCCCTCCATCATCATCATTCGTATCCCAACAACCTCCCCAAGCCTATGCTTCCACTAGCGCTCAACAACCTCCCTCGCACCACATCTCAATCGCACCTCCACCTCAACAACAACCGTTGGTCAATCCCCCATTCTCAACACAACCATCATAGCATCAACCGCAAGGAAATCAACCTCAGCCTTCAGCCCCGACCATATCTCCATTCCTTGCATCCATTTTACGCCCGCAAGCGCAACCACCACAGAACATCCCATCTCGCCCATCACAGCCACCAACTATGCATCAACAACAATATCAACAACCACCCCATCATTACAACTATTACAACCAGCCCCAATATCAAAAACAACCCTCCTATGGGGCATCACAACAGTCATATCAGCACCCCCAATATCCGCAAGCTAATCAACAACACCTTCTCCATACTTCCCAACAGTACGCCACCCATAACTACCAGACCCATCCATATTCTGCCTCGCAACAGCAACCTCTTTATCAGCAAGGTCCATTGGCGTATCAACAAGGGCTGCCACCTCCTCATCCATACGCCCATCTCCAAACATCCTCTCAGAATCCATAATCATCCTACCATCAATACCCATCCAACACACCAGCCAATGTGGACATCCTGGAAATAAAAGCCGCACTAAAGGATCTCCAGGCAGGGACTAGCAAACAATCGTTCAAGTTCGAAGATATATGCCCATATCCGTATGATCCATCCATCTCATTGATTCCCTTCCCCAAACATTTTGAGATGCCAAAATTTGACAAATATAAGGGGAACAAAGATCCTAAGGCCCACCTACGGGAGTTTTACTCCCAGTGTCAAGAAGTGATCCACAATGACAACTATCTCTTGCGTCTGTTCCCCTGAAGTCTGGGAAGCAACGCACTAGGGTGGTTCATGACCCTCGACAAGGGATCTATAAAATCTTTTGTGGACTTGTCAGAAAGGTTTGTCTCCTACTTCTCCTTCAACTTGGAGAAGGATACTGATACCCTGGATCTCCTCAAAGAGAAACAACGTGAAGGGGAAACCTTTACTAGCTACCTCCAGAGGTGGCGTGCCCTAGCAAGCCAAATGAAAACCCCTTTGAAAGAGAAGGACATGGTCACCCTTTTCATGGAGAACTCTCATCCTGACATGGCCCACAACTTTCGATTACATTGTGTCACCACTTTCGCAGAGGTAGTGGAGAAAGGACCCATCCTTGAGCATGCCCTTGTTGCCAAGGGGCACATCAAAATATATAACCAAGATAGGGAAAGGACATTCAATGATAAGCCACGTTTTTGGAACAAGAACAAGAATGCAGTAAATGATGGTGTCACTGACACTAAACATGTCCACGTGGCCAACACATCCCAGAAACAACAACAATCCATACCCAATGCCATATCAGTACCGCAAGGCACGCCCCGTCCTCCCCAACAGTCCAATCAAAATAACCAAGGGAACACTAAGTTCCAGTATGCTCAACTAGGAGAGCCCTTGAGTGTCATCCTCAACAAACTATTGCAGATCAGCTATCCAATCACATATCCTGTCACCAAGCCACTCGACGAATCCAAACCTAAACCTGCATGGTTTAGGGAAAATGAATATTGTGAGTTCCACAAAATCAAAGGACACTCTTTGAATAAGTGTCAAGGTCTGAAAAACTACGTCCAGGATCTCATAGATCGAGGTGACATCAAGGTTGATCCTAATCAAGCTCCGTCGTCCAATGCTCAGTTGCAGATCTATCAAAACGCCTTCCCAAACCATAACCAAGGCCCGAGCACTTCCAACAGTAATCCTCAAAACAACAGCACAAATAACGTGAGTTACAAGAATGTACCCCTCAATTACGAGGGTATTATTCATTACATTGAGCAGGTAGAACCTTGTGTATCCATGATACATGTCAAAGCTAAAGACTCTCAATGTGTTGTTACCACACGACGAGCCCGCATCACCATTCCTACAGCCTCTGCACCTGCCCAACCGACTCCTGTAACTTCCCAGTACAATATCCTTGATCACTTGGGAAAGACCCCTGCACATATCTCCATCTTGGATTTACTCAAGTCTTCCCCCGTGTATCAAGAAATCCTCAACAGAGCTCTACAAGAAACCCATGTGCCTAATAATATGGATCCTACACAGTTCCAAGCCTTGGTAGGACACCTAGCTTCATCTCACCAACTACACTTCAGCCACGATGATATGCCCAACATTGATGCTAATCACAATCGCCCCTTACATATTGAAGTCATGGTTGCCTGACATAAAATAAAAAGTCTTGGTAGATAATGGATCCGCCCTCAACTTGTGCACGCTAAAATTCATAAAATAGGTGGGGTATACCCAAGCGGACTTAAGCAAGCAGATTATTACAATCAAGGCTTATGACAATGCAGAAAGAAATTCAGAAGGGATCATCAATCTTCCTGTCCAAGTGGGACCGGTAGTTCAGTACATCACCTGCCATGTCCTTGATCTAGACTTACCGTATAACCTCCTCCTCGGCCGTCCATGGCTCCATGCTATGCAAGCCATGCCTTCCACCTACCATCAGTGCCTCAAATTCCCAGTCAACGGACAAGAGGTCACCATCTATGCTGATTCCCAACCATTCGAATATTGCCGTGCTCTAGAGACATCATTTCCCCATTTACATTATTGTCCTGGGGTTGAAATGGGGGCATCTCGGCCATCACCTGTTAATCCACCATCCACCATAATAACCGCTCCATCTTCCACTGAGCCTACATTCACAAAAGTCCAGATCATTGACAAAGGGTGTGGCGAGTACGAAATGCACACTGCTCTCAATATAGCGACCATGCCACCATCGCCACACAAGTATGGTCAACCTTCCCATGCTACCCCAAAAGAGGACAAGACTGTCACCTTCCGTGGCAAAAACATCCCTACTACCACTTTTGTATCCCCAAGTATCAAGACAGATGCGCCCGAAGAAGACATAAGCCAATGGGTTTACCGAGAAGAGCCTCAGCCAGAAACTCCTCTCAAAGAATACTTCCAAGAAAAGTACCCCTGGCCGACAAAGTTTGTGGAAAAGCATAGCTATCAAGGCAGAGGCCTAGGAAAGCAAGAACAAGGGCGGTTACAACCCATTGATACATCTCCACTACCAAGAAATGTGGGCATTGGGTATGACAGAAAACAGAAAGGCCCCGAAACACCGTCTAATACTTCCAATAGTGTAGCTGTGGACAATGGCTCATTAGAAGACATACCCAAGGAAGAATCCATCATACGTGCGTACAATGACGTCGATCACGCCGACCTATCCTCCATGTTCGAATGCCTATCCGTTTGCACCATTAGCCTATGCCTTTGCCATCCTGAGCTCATTGATTGGGACCTACAAACTAGCACACCTGTCAGTATGACTGCGGATACATATGTCAACCTCATGGGATTGGGGGGGGATGAACACTCCAGTCGCAAAAATGAGAATAAGAAAAATAAAAAGCGGTCATCTAGTGAAAACCTCCCTGAGGCACTTCCTGACCTGGAAAAAGTCAAAATAAAGCATGCATCTGATGGCGAAAACCTCGAAGAGGCGCTAGAAGATGGAGATGTTCATCTTCCCCTTATGGGAACTCAACTATCTACCAGATCATCTGTTCTGATTGAAGAGACGCAAGAGATTAATTTGGGAACTGCTGAGAATCCTAAGATCACCTATGTAGCCAAGTCACTCTCCGAACAAGAGTATCCGGTCTTTGCACAGCTACTCTGGGAAGGAATCATTAACTTTGCCTGGTCATACTCAGACATGCCAGGCTTAGACCCTGCTTTAGTGGTTCATCACTTAGATATTTGCCCAGATGCCAGGCCTGTCAAGCAAAAACTCCGCAAGATGCATCCGCAAGTTGCGCTGTTAGTCAAGAAGGAATTAGAGAAGTTACTGGAGGCAGGGTTTATCAGACCAATTGACTACTCCGAATGGATCTCCAACATAGTGTCGGTTGCTAAACCAAATGGTGACATTCAAATATGTACGGACTTCAGGGATCTCAACAAAGCCTGCCCCAAAGACGACTTCCCCTTACCCAATATTGACATGTTAGTCGACCTAACAACAAGACATGAGATGTTATCTCTTATGGATGGCTTCTCCGGGTATAACCAGATTCGAATTGCACTAGAAGACCAACATAAAACCGCCTTCACAACTCCTTGGGGCACTTTCTGCTACAATGTCATGCCCTTCGGTCTCAAAAATGCGAGGGCAACATATCAGAGGGAAATGACAGTCATCTTCCATGACCTTATACACATCATCATGGAGGATTATGTCGATGACCTATTAGGAAAATCCAGAACACGAGCGGAGCATCCTGCCATCCTGAAAAGGATATTTGAGCGGTTAGAGCACTACAAGTTGTGGCTGAATCCAAAGAAGTGTGTCTTTGGGGTCACTTCCAGAAAGTTACTAGGTTTCATAGTCTCTCGCAGGGGCATTGAGGTTGATCCCGCTAAGGTGAAGGCTATCCTAGATATGCCCCCTCCACACAATCTCAAACAGCTAAGAAGCCTTCAGGGAAAAATGCAGTCCATCTGTCGGTTCATTGCCCAGCTGGCGAACAAGTGTCAGCCATTCACTCACCTTTTGAAGAAAGACTCTGCATTCCGATGGAACCAACAGTGTCAGATGGGGTTCAATAAAACTAAGGAATATTTAGCCCATCCACTAATATTGATGCCCCCTATTCCCAGCAAACCCCTCTTGCTCTACATCTCTGCCACTTCAGTCGCACTGGGGGCATTGTTGGCACAACATGATGAGTCGTCAAAAGAAAGGGCGGTCTACTACATCAGTCGGACATTGGTTGGCTATGAGCTAAACTACTCTCCCATGGAAAAATCCTGCCTTGCACTCGTCTTCAGCACACAGAAGCTTCGGCATTACATGCTTAGCCATCCCGTAAAATTAATCGCCAAAATTGATCCATTGAAGTACCTGTTATCTAGAACCACCCTGACTGGCCGCATGGCTAAGTGGGTCATGCTCCTCAGTGAATTCGACATAGAATACATGGACCGCAAGGCGATCAAAGGGCAGATAATTGCAGATCAGTTGGCGGAAGCTCCTCTAGTTGACACTCACCCGTTGATCACAGAATTCCCTGATGAGGAAGTCTTTTCAGTTGAGGAAACCCCCATGTGGACACTGTATTTTGATGGATCATATACACATAATGGATCGGGGGCAGGAATTTTATTAGTTACCCCTCAGGGTGACTACATTCCCAAGTCATTCAGGATAGCGTTCCCATGTACCAACAACATGGCCGAATACAAAGCTCTCCTCACCAGCCTCAAAATTGCCAAACAGTGGCACATAACTCAGTTGAAAGTCTTCGGTGATTCCTTGCTAGTCATTAGGCAAGTTAATGATGAGTTTCTAACTAAGGATGATAAGTTGTTACCCTACAAGCGCATGGTGGACGATTTCAAGAAATACTTCACCTCCGTACAATTTGAACAGATTCCCAGTGCAAAACCAGCGGTGATGTATTATAGGCTCCCTCACGGACGTACCCAAGGATCATGGGAGTTGAGGTTTGGCAGACAACTGTAATCCGATACGATATCCTTGGACTGAAGTAGTTGATGAAGTTGTGGAGTCCACCTCCCCATGGTACCAAGACATCTATACCTACCTCCGTGGCTTGTATACCCTAAACCTTTCACTTAAACCAGCGCCAAATCGCTTCATCCGGCCAAACAACTACCGATGCAATAAATAAGCCGATTGATAGCGGCTTTTATCGTCGCGGTGATGGAGTCCTCATAGATGTCTAAGCTGAGGCTGAAGCCTTTTCCATTGCTTGGTACATGGCGATTGTTTGTGGAGCCCATTCAAATGTTGTCCAGCCAAAGTCCCTACGGGCCGGATCAAACCCGGTGGCCTCACGTTGGAACATGATGCTTGTGAGTTTGAAAAGTGTCTTAGATTACCCGGTAACGTATTTTGAGACTGTCCCATGCTCCGGCACAAAGATCTTCCAGCCCCTCCTAACACCATGGCGTTTCGATTGGGGTTTTGACTTGATTCCAGCAGAATTCACCCACCATCCTCGGCCGACCGCTACATTCATCATCCCAGCTGCCATTGAGTATTTCGCAAATTGGGTGGAGCCAGTACCCTCTCACAAATCGCCAGGCATTCCAGATCTCCAAAATTCATCGTACCGTATTCTGCGTAGATGGTATCCCATCCCACCATCATTTCAGACAGCACGACAGCAAACCATTCAGAACCAAACCATGAAACACCTATGCGATGCGCTGCCATCGGCACCGTTGGTCAACGCAATACCCTAGGGGTAATGGTCGAGGCGGCGACCAACCGAAACCACTCGTTAAGTATTCTCAAAGGTTTGTCCGTCGCAGTTGATTGGCGCCTCCACATTCATCCTGCCCTCTGGGCATATCGCACATCCATCCGCACCCCGACAGGTGCCACCCCCTACTCTTTGGTGTTTGGTGCTGAAGTCATCTTGCCAATTGAGGTTGAACTTCCATCATTGAGAATCTCTCTTAAGAACCTTATTAGTGAAGAGGATGCTCGTGTTGCACGGCTTGCATAGCTAGAGTTACTGGACGAACGCAGAATAAAGGCCTACGATCATCTGCAAGCATATCAGAATCACCTCAAGCGTAGTTACAACAAGAAGGTTCATCCTCGCCAATTCTAGGTGGGCGAGCTTGTCCTTAAAGAGAACCAACGTACTCAGCAAGACTGAGATAAGAAAGGGAAATTTGAGGCAAATTGGTTGGGGCCCTATATCATAGCTGCTAAATATGGATCTGGGGCATACAGGTTGACGACTCTTGAAGGAGAACCCTTTGACGAGCCTATCAATGTCATGCATTTAAAAAAGTTCTACGCCTAAGTCCGCTTGGTTACCCCATCTGATCAGAAAATCCAAAAAAAATCAAAAAAATTAGAAAATCCAAAAAAATAAAAAAATCAGAAAATAGTCAAGAGAAATAAATTCGTCCTATGGTGAAAACCACCTTTTTGTGGCGCCTTGGACAAGTATGGATGGTGAAAACCTAGTAACAGGCGTCATCCATAGAGGGCTTAATCATTATCTACCCGACATCCTAGTTATTTTATGTCGACTTCCGCACTATTGCCCTCACTCATCTCATCCCAGGCTGTTTGGTAAATATTGATTGAGCATTGGATGACCTCCCTAGTTTATCCCCCATTCCTGAGCTTTTCGGTATCCCACTCTGAGCTTACGTCATTCATGTTTGTGTCATCAAGTAGGGTCATCCATCGCATCGGTCCCCACCTAGATCCCATCACGTCATGTCCACCAGTCGAACTACGTTGCCCTTGCGCTGTCACGTAGGCAAGGTTGATCATTTGATTTGCCCCCGGGGCATTTTTCCATCACCATCGGTTACCATTGGTCTTCTTTTCGCTTTATCCATGGTCTTTTCTGGAACTACGAGGGCTCTGCGCTTTCACGTAGGCAAGGCTAATCTATGATCGGCCCCCGAGACCCTAGGTCTATAGGTTATGTCAGTCTTTTGTGCTTCGTTATCAAGTTATGCCCACATCTAACTAGTTCTTAACAAACGAAATTCCCTTGTGTCACAAGATCTTGTCCCTCGATGACATCCCACATTAACTGGATCATCCTACTTTCGCATCCATCTTTGATCTCAATAGGATGAATCCTTCCTAGTAGACCTCGCCAATCGCATCCACCACCTTGATTCTATGGCAAAGGACCTGTTGTCTTGATTATGATCTTTTGATGTTTTCAAATTTTGTTTATCATTTTGGGTTCCTTCCCATCACTTGTCAAGGTCGCCCTGGTCCACTATACCATGGCGTGCTTTGACCTGTTGAGATGGGGGCATACCTTGCTCTTTTATTTTGTCTGATGTCTTCTCAAGTTATCCCTCGTGAGACCCACCAAGATCTCTGGGGTCTTGTGTTATGCAGGGATAACTTTGTGTGTTTTTGGTTATTACAGCACCAGGCCCGATCGAGGTCATCATGACCTCGGGGTGTTGGGATAACCTTATTGTTTGCTATGTTTGTTTCATGCGTAGGGTACTTGCTCACCTTGGTCTTCTATATCACGACGCCTGGTACCCTGCACTATAGTAAAAATCAATGCTCCAAAGATGGCAAAATCTCACTTTCACTGCATTTCCACCATTTTGCATGCACCCTTCATTTTCATCATAACCACCGCTTATGATTTTAGTTTTGCAAGTACTCTTGTTCTTTTTTCCTCTCGTCGGTCCTCTTCCTCTTAGGATATTAATGGTTTTTTTTGGCAAATGCAATCTTCCATCCGCCTATCGCCTATCTGCATTCCCATAATGGTCTTTATTGACATTTAGGTGCATCGTAAGCATTTAGGTACATCATACATCATATAAACATGCATAAATCGTCCATCCACATGTGCATCCATAAATCATACATCATACATCATATAAAAATGCATAAATCGTCCATCCACATGTGCATCCATAAATCATACATCATACATCATATAAACATGCATAAATCATCCATCCACAGGTGCATCCATCAACCGTACATCATAAATCATATAAACATGTGCATCCATACATCATAAATCATAGAAACGTTTGCATCAATCATAAATCATCCATCCATAAAAACATAAAGCATAAAACATAAGTCATCCATATAAACATGTGTATATATATGCATGTGGAATCACATCATGAATCATCTCATATAGTTGCATAAAGGAAACATCCTGCATAATGTCAATAAAGGCTATCACATAATCAAAATCATAAAATCTCATGATACAATACATCTCCATCATATATCGCATAATAAAGTACAAAATTTAGAGATGTGGATCACCTCTGCTCTCTGGCGACATGAACAAACCATCCATCTTGTATCTGCCAAAAATGACCAATGTCCTGCATCTGTCTGCTCTACTGTGAGCTGCCCACATCTGACCTCTGCGGAGAATTAGGTGCTGACCCTCTATGTCCTGGTGTCCCTTGGTACTCGCGGGTGGGTGTCCCCTGGTACTCACGGGTGGGTGTCCCCTGATAACCGCCATATGGAGACGGAGTCCGCCGGTAGTCGCTGAAACCACTGGTGTGTGTCCCTAGTGACTGGGATGGCCCTGGTGGCAATGGAGCCTGACTAACGTAGTGCGCTGTGCGCTGTGCTGGATCTGGAACAATCTACTCATATACCCCCCTCCAATAGCTATCCTACTACATAAACTCATCCCGTTGTCCTGCTATCAGTCTCGCGGCATTCCTCTTATGCCTATACCGATCTCGATCTACACTGATAGCCCGCCACTCCCATGCCCAGGCCTCCTGAGCTAGTATCAACTGCCATATCTGCTTAGAGCCTCTATCTATCTCGGCCTGCATCGCCTGTAACTGAGTGTACAGCTCCTGTACATCTATCCCTACACCTCCTCCCTCAACCAGCACCCCCTGTAATTGAGCCTGTGCTGCATCCCTCTCGCCCTGTAAAGTCTGCATCTGCAACTCTGCAGCATCCCTCTCCCTTTGTGCAGCATGTCCTTGCGCCACCGCTGCATCTCGGTCCCTCTGCAGGGCCTGCAATCTCAGCTCAGCCAAATCTCACTCTTGTCGCAAGCTAGATGCCTATGCTCTCGTTGTATCTCTCTCTCTGCGTAATGACTGTACCTCTGACTTGGCCACCTGCCTCTCGCTCTCTGCTACCTGAACCTGTGCCTGTGCCTGTAGCACATCCCTCCCTACCTCTAGCACCTGAACCTGTGCCTCTAACACCCCTCTCTCTGCCTCCACTATGTGCACCCTATCCCTGAGCTCAGCTAGCTCTATCTACATTCTCAGCATCCCCTGTCTCCCTGCTATGCACCTCTGCCCGCAACCTCTCCACCTCTGCCCGTAAGTCCACAGTCTCATCCCGGCTCTCATCCCGCTCACTCACCAACCTCCGCTCCTACTCCGATGCTAGTCTAACTAGCTCCATGTAGTCTCTCTCCCCTTGAGCAAATCGGGCCTGCCACTCATCCCTCTCTGCCTCGACTGCGATCTGCTCTGCCCCTACCTCTCGCACCCATTGCTCGCTCTATCGCAACCTCTCCACTATCTCTCTCTTTCCTACCACCACCCAATCGATCCTCTGTGTGGTGCCGCGTCTACCGGTGCTACATCGTGCACATCTGAGTCGATCTCCATCTCCCGCGGATGATATCCCTCACTCTCGGCTGAGTACCCCTCACTCTCCATCTCGTCCAGATCTATCACCCTAGGAGATCCCTGCTGTGGCTGTGCCTCCTCCCCTCCAGCTGGCTCCTGCCCTCCTGTCCTCCTAAGTCTCTGTCCATCTCCTTTCGGGCTCCATATGCCTCCTCC
>VDFB02099895.1:0-10673 GCA_007258455.2 Sequoia sempervirens | reverse complement strand
CAAGATGGGTGATGATGATATTTGTTAAGGAATGGGTGACATCATCAAGTAGGCTACTTTGGAGGAGAGACAAGTGGTGCTCAATTTTGGTGAGTGACAAATTCAAAATCATCTAATAGGGATTCATTATCAAAGTGACCATCATTGTGAGACATATAGAGTGGAACATGTGGGGTGGATTACAATAGAGGAAGGAAGGGTAATGGAGGAAGGAAAATATATGGATAGATTTAGATGAGGATTCTTATAAGAGATAATGTGTGAGGAAGGGATAGTCAAAGAAGAAAGGATAATAATTTATATCAAAGAACATCAAAATGATTCATTCTTATATGTACTATACAAAATTTGAGTGGAAAAATGTAGAGTTTTTATTTTTAGGTGAAAATAAAAGACAAAGACAATAGTGTATTAAATGGACACTAACCTAATTGTGAGAAGGTCTATATGTTGTGACCATGTTTATGTTTACTCAAAAAGAGTTTCGTTGAATGACAAAAAACTAAAAAGTCAAAGTAGAATTAACTAAATCTAAAACATTAGAATGAGAGTTTGTTGTTTATAGAGAAATATTCTTTTGAAGATTAAAAAAGGAATAAACAATGAAGGTTAGGACTAACATCAAGTTCACTACAAATATAGATAGGGGATAGATAACCTACATAATTTAAATGAAGGAAAGCCTTTTCAATTATCTATCTTAGGATTCAACTAGCAATCTATCATAAATGAGTTTACTTAACACAAGCACACAAATTATCTACCAACTAAATAACAAATACTTTTTATTTCTAGTTAGATTGCTTAACTTGTCTCACTTAAGCTAAATTCTTAATTTGAATGGGACTTAGTTGGGAAATGATAGAAAAAAAAGAAATTGGGTAGCTTACTAAAAATTAACTTTATGAATGACAAGACTATTTAAAGACTTTTAAAAGGTAATAAGAATGAAAGGTAGAAACTATATAAGCTAGATGATGGAAAATAATAAGAGGGTCTATTAAAAAATTGAGGTTGCTAATAGGAAGAAAAAAGTCCAATTTTAGTATAAGAATGTCGGCACAGTGTAGAGTGCAACCATGCCTTTGCTACTTGAAATTTAAAAAAGCAAGATAAGATATATAACAACAAACAAAAGAATGCCAAAAAGTTTCTAGAAATGAAGATTAGAATAAAGATGTTGAATTCCAATCCCAAAACAGTTCCTACCCCTTGTCTATACTTCCACATTTTGCATACATTTTTACCAAAACAATTGCAACTACATCAAACATAATTGCTCTATCCTTAATGATTTGATAGATGTCCATACCCTATTCCAAAGCTTCGATCCCTATTCTCCTCACCATCTCTTATAACAAACTAATTTCTTTAAGCATGATTTTATAGATAGGAAAATAATTCCCACCCAAAGAAAGGTCTCACTTGTCTACAATGTTAACTAGTTTAACCTCACCAAAATAAAATTCGTTTTGGTTAGACAATGTGCTTATACTTACACTTTTCAACTCTTTGGTGAACCTGTCATATAGAGATAAATTTATTTATTCAAATTTGGTTAACCTATGAACTTTATGAAAGTCATTTTGTACAAATTATATGTGATACACTTAATCTCCAAGAATATTGTGGATCAATCTATATCAAAGACTCATCAAAGTTGTGAACTGCAGAATAAGCAACTTGTAGAGACAACTTTAAGTTTCATATTTCTTCATTTTCATAGAGAAAAAAGAGACCTCAATTGGTGCCATCAAACACACTATTCATTCTTAATAAAAAATTTAAAAATTTCCAAATTTATTTCCCTCTCAATTACACTACATTATTCTACATACATTATCTCAGCAAATTTTCAACTCATAGTAGAGCAGATACTTCCATTGTGTAGCGAGAAAGAGAATAATGAAAGCCAATTTACTGACGAGCTCATAGCAGAGCTCCTACCTGCCAATTGCATTTGCTTGAAAATTCCTGAAGCCTTTTTTAAAAAGAAAATTTGTGAATAATTTGCAATCAGGGCATTCCAAGATAACACATGTCATCGAGGCATTCTATTAAACAGTTCATGTGCCTTGTCTATGCTTCCATATTCTGTGTATCCTGCAATCATGGCAATCCATTTGACCACATTTCTTTGAGGCATTTTTTCAAACAGTTCACATGCCTTGGCTATGCTTCCACATTTTGCATACATGTCTACCAAGGTAGTTGCAACCACAACATCTCAAAAAAATCCTCGAATGGATTCCATACCTTGTTTTGAAGCTCCCATTTTCGCATAGGCAGGGAGGCTACTGACAGAGGTTGCGGAGTCTGGCTTTATAACTGTAGTTGCATTTACTTGAAAGTTCCTGAAGCCTTTCAAAAACTCTATTTTACGTATATCCTGCTATCTGGCATTCCATGAGACCACATTTATTTCAGGCATTCAGCACGTCCCTTGTCTATGATTCCACATTTTGTATGTTTATCAGAGCATTTTCACATGCTTCAGCTGCAATAACAATATTCCATGAGAAGCCTTTATTTTATTTTATGTGATCAAAATCCACCAAACTTTGCAGCGCGGGAGTTTTGAGTTTGGTTTGAATCATAGGCGGGAACTGGGCAGTTGACTGCTGACTGCAGCGGTTAACAGAACTGTTAAGGTAAATGGAAACGAAGGCAGGTGAAGACAACGGGAAAGAAAAAAATATAAATGACACTAAGAACCGGATATTGAATGGCTGTGAAGGGGGACCCACGCACGTCCACACTAAGCAGTCAAAGCTTAGTGTGTGACATTTAAGCCAGGCCTGATCAACTCCAAGCAATCTGCAAACTCTTCTAGCAGGGTATTCACCATAGGCCTAGTGGGTGCCTGGTATTGCTCAAACATAGGGGTACTGCTACTACCTGCTCAGCAACTATGGGTTCTGATTCCCTGGATTTCTGACCATGTGCCATATGACCGCCTGCTCTTTGCTGAGTTATGTGGGCATAGTGTGGATGAAGATGGTGTCAATGCAGGCAATTAGGTCAAGAGTGCAGTTCATGAAGATCTTTGCACTGAGAGTGATTTTCTGCACATCTGTTGTGGGCGGGAAGATCTCGTTGAGGTATCTGCCGGTGTCTTTTAACCTGGCAGTTGGGGTTACCACGCCATTTTTCACTGTAGTCTTTGCATATCTTATGACTATCAAGAGGGAAGCCTGGCTGACATATGTTACGCTTGTTCCTGTTGTGACAGGGGTCATCATTGCTAGCGGTTTAAGCTGTACTTAACCACCTCTTATTTTAAAGCGTGTGTATGTATTTTCAGATGCAATATTATTTATACACGTCTATATGTATGTATAAGTAGCTACAATTTCATTTGTGTATATTTGTATGTATATATACACGTACACGCCTAGAGGGATATTTAGTATATTTACTTGATTGTCTTCGTGTATATACGTATGTGTTTGAAATATTATGTCTCTCTGTGTTTGTGTACACGCATAAATATATCACCCTAATTCACACAGTTGTGTTGGTAGAGATACATTGGGCTCCCATTGCACTGCTTGTATGGAAGGGGCTTTTCTGTGCACTTTTAATCTTTATTTTCAGAATTTTGTTACTATCTTCAAGAAATATGATGGGGTTGTGTGCACGCCCGTCTGCCGTGCGGCAGTGCACATAGACACCTGGATATGTTTAAGCATACACAGATACATATAGACATTTACATATCTGTAGATATATAATATGCTTTGCATAAATGCATATACACACAAACAGAAATACATGCATATAATGTAAAGGTTTGTTTTAGGGCATGGTTAGCAGAACGGAATTTCTTTCCATTTAATTTATATGTGATTTAAATTTTGTGTTCCCGGATTTGACCTCATGACCAAGCTAGGAAGTAACCTGGACGTTTCCAGTCCCTATACACGAGGAGAGCCAGCCTAGCTAATTGGCCTCTTGGGGAGATGCAACTTTCCTCATAGAAATAAGGAAACTATTTGACTTTACCAGTATTATATACAATGTTCAAATTTTTTTACCCATTAAAGTTTTGACCTCATTACAAAGATCCAGAACGAACTATCCCTTGCCAATCTACCTAAATTATACACACAATCGCACAAATACATTCATGTGTGTTTGCTAGCAGTAATATACCGGCTTCCATGCTCCCTTGCTTATGTAACTGAAGGATCTCATCTACTTTGTATCTTTATATTTTTCAAGATAAATGATGGGTAACTCACATTGTTTGACTAAATTACACTTAGATTGTCGGTTTGCTTTCTTGTTTCAATATATTTGCCGCCTGCTAGGCAATGGGTTTGAACTTTGCATGTACTGAGTTAATTTTTGGTGCTATTGTTAGTTCTTCTATAATGAGTTGGTTAAGAGCATCTTCAATCATTACAAGTGACATTTCTTTTTGGTTTTCAAAGGTGAGCCGAGTTTTCATCTGTATGGCATCATTATGTGCATTTCACCCACTGCTACAAGAGCTCTCAAATCCATTGTCCAAGGGCTTCTGCAGGTATGTTGAATTCTTTAACATTAGCCTTTTCCCTTGCTTTATGATATGCTTTTCTCTTTGATTAGTTTATTCATGTATCCAGTTATCTTCAAAATAAATTTCAAAACTTGCGAGATTTTAAATCTCTATACATTTTACATGAAAAAGATGTGTGCTTGATTGGTTTTATTGAAAGGAAAATTTATATTATAGTAATATGGAGAAAGCTATGATTTTGCACATTTCTAGAGAAATTTATTTCATGCGAGTGGTTCCATCTTATATTTGTATGTCAATATAACCTCCTTAACAATCTGGGATTTGTGGCCTAATGCTGGTTAGGCCTATACGAGGGCTGCATCAACTATTTCTATTTTCAGGACTAGTTTTCCCTTTAGATCTAGAGGGTTCTGTTGTTTGAATTTGCATCTGCTGTAAAGAGTAACCTGGAACTAGGTTATCTTTATCTGTAGACAAGTGTTGCAAATCAATTTTAGAGGTAGGCAACATTTCAAAGATTCAGTCCAATAGCAAATATAAGATTGAATGAAAGACGCAATTGAGGTTCATTGGAGAGTAGTTGAAAGTTTTTTATTGACTTGTCAGCATATTACATACACGTGGTTCCATCTTATATTTGCATGTCAATATAACTTCCTCTGTAATGTGTTCTTCATGGCGTAATGCTGGTAAAGCCTATACTGGGGGCTGCAGCAACTATTTTTATTTTCAGGAAACCATGGAGGATTCTCTTTTCAAGAAACTAATTATCTAGCTCTCTTTGTTCTTATGGATGTTTCTTTAAACACGAAAGTTTCAATTACACTACCTTATTCAGCTTTCCAGGTTGACATTGCACCAACATATCTTTTCTTCTAGGCACACATTCCTAATTCAAAGTGTTTTATATCAACATGCAATAAGGAAATGTACGATGGAAATTTGGAAAGAGAAATGGGCAGTGAATAAACTGATGCAAAGTTATGCTATTCAGTTCAAAGTTGTTTCACTACATGATTTTTGGATGCACATTAAAACTCTACATATAAATATAGAAGCAATAAAGTTGGAGGTACCCAAATCACAATGGAGGATTACATGGAGTTCTTGAGGACTTCCTCTAAATTATCAACAACGAAGAAATAAAGTTAATTGTGTGAAGGTAAATATTCTCACCTTTAACGGTGTTTGTGTAGATGGTATAATAATTAGAGAATGATATTGTCTAATGACTACAATTGTAAACCATTAAAGATCAAAACATATTTAAAAAAGGTCTTCAAATATGACATTGTAGAATTAAAATGCAAATGTCTATCTTGGTGAGTCGGTTTCTTCAACAAAGGGCCCCCTTATAATATGTAAATTTTAATCCTATATTTCTTAGAGTGACAATTCATTCATGTATTTTTCAAATTAATACACAAGTTGTCACTTGAAAATGGTTTTCTTTTAGCATGATGAAATGTCAAAAGAAAGGACATTATTAGAAAATGGGCATTGCAAAGGGTCTTTTTAGGAAGTATCAAAGATGAAGTAGATAAAGATGGAAAGAGACCTCATCAACAACTTATAACTTAACGTTTTTGAAAAAGTGACTTACATCAATCCTTGGAATTGAATGTTAGAAATGAAACCTTATTTGTAGAAACTTATGCAAAATATAACCAAATAAGCCTATTGTTTTCAAATCCATTATGTTTCTAAAAGGTATTTATCATGTAGTTAGGAGGTAGATATAAAGTGGTTGCAAGTTAGCCCAACTTTTTAATCTTTTCGTTGTGAAGATGTACTTCTATAGGATCCTAAAGCTTCATGTCAATCCTTTGATTCATCATGTGAAGTGCATAGCAACAAAGCAAGGAATGAGGTAATGAGCAATCTAATGAAGGAATCCAACAAAGACAACAATGTGTTACATTCTCATGAAGTCTGTATCAAAAGTTGGTGCTTAGAAGATTTATATTATGATTTCCTCTATTGTAAATTTCTCTACCTTAATCATTTGAAGCCTTCATATGGATTCATATCTATAGATGACTCCCAAGATACAAATGTGTTATCTTCTCCTTCACATTCATTTAATGTGAAGAAATAATTCTCTAAAATTCTCATTAAAAAAATATGAAAATATAATAGATGACCCTATACTTTTGGAAGATGATATTTTAAAATTAGATTCAACATTTGCATTAGTACACATCTACTCACTTCACAAATTATATGAAGGTTTCCTAATTCATGGCTTGATTTCTTCCAGATCAAAAAATTAGATGAATGTTCACATAGATAACACTTGTATGTTTTACATGATGCCAAAAGATGTGACCAAGACTTTACAAGATGGTAACAATATGATTTAGTTGGTCTTAGTGATTTATGATGAGAAATGGTTGTTTGGTCCATTGTTAAAAAATCCTTTCCATCTCATATATGTTGGCTTTGGTCAACCTACGGAGCTCACAACTGCTACATAGGTAAACACCACTTTTCCATAATGGTTCCTATTTCTCTCAACATGTTAATGGATTTGTATGATCATCTTGGAGTAGTACATGAGGTAGGGATACCTACCATGTATATATTTTAAGGTAAATTTTTTTGGTTGTGTGTTCCATTTTTGGCTTGTGTCAATGTCTCTAGTAAGCCTCTTGTGATAACTCCCCTTGACTATGTTTCACAATGGTTAATAGTTTGATCCTTTGTAAAGAAAGTATGGGTTCATGTTATGTCTCTTGCAATCCTTTTCCCTAGTTAGAGTCGGTTGTTAGCTTCACTTTTAAACTCACCAATTTTTTAATTTTTTTCCTTGAAATGCTATTGTTGAGTTTCTCCTCGTACAAGACATTCCAACTATCCTCATAGAGAAGTTGTTCACTAGTTTCCAGCTAAATTGCTCATAACTCTTGTTCTAATCCTCAGGTGTAGTGGTGAGTAGTAGTGAAATTCACCAAAAAACAATTTAATTTCAAAAATCAATGTAATCTAGTTCAAATTCCTTCAATAGGGATATTTTTTAAATATTTTGACTAATGTGGCCAGATTTTGAGTGTTGAGTCTTCTTAGAATGAGATATTTTAATGCTTTACTTTTCCATGTGCAACTAAATATGAAATTTTAGAGAAGCTGGGTATATTTCACTTAATGGGTTTCTTTGTATTGGTATTTTGAACAATCTAGAAAACTTTTAGGTGAATATGTATGCCCAATCAAAAGTTATGCCACTTTCTCCTTCGCTATGTTGCAAACTTGAGATACAAGTTTTATAAAGTCTTTAGAAGGTTATGGAACATGGATGTGAAAGTTATTTTATACCCTTATGAAGACTTGGTTAATGCAGGATGAACCAATTATGAACAAAAAAGATTAGTTAATGACACTATATGAGGGATCAAATAAAAATGATGAGAAGACATGTTGAGGCAGACAAAAATATCACAAACCAAGTGACCTGCAAAGTCTTAACTTAGACTAAATAGAGTGGAATGAATTTTTTTCTAGAGTGATGTGTACTTGGTTAGTTGTTCTCAATGATTACTAAAAATGTAAAGTTTATTAATTTTTAATATGTTAGGATTACATGCTAAACGCCATTCTAATCCTACAAACAATGTTTCATTTAATAATTTGTAATGTGTTAAGTTGTTGACCACTCGTGGAATGGATCACCAAACTTCAAGAAATGCATGAGATTCCTTGGAAAATATACTATACAAATTAGCAATTTATCATGAAAAATGTAAGAAGGCACTAAAATGAAGGTTATGTAGTGAAATAGCAAAAGCATCTTGAATAGTCTATTTCAAGCAATCTCTAAGTACATCTTGATAATGGAGTTACAACTTCCAAATGGAGCACCTTTTTTGACTAGTCAATATTAAGGTTTACACTTCCATGCATGAAAGGTAGTGGTTGGATTTGACATGGATGGATTCTTTGGAAGACCATGGTTTAGTTTCCTGAATGGTTCATCTCCTATAAATATAGGCCTTGGAATAGAGGTTTTGCATTGTATTCCATACTATTGCAGGTTTAGAATGTGGGATTAGCTATCAACATATTATCAAAGTGTTGACATTAGTGCTACATCCTCTATGGGATCTTCTCATTGTATTTGAAGACTTGTTAAGAATTACTATAGTGAGATCTACATTTGAGGCTAGGTTTTTCCCCAAAATGGTTTCCTCAAGATATATTTTTTATCATTCTTTCTCTATTGATTGTTCTTGTTATTTCTTCCATTCTTCTTTCACTTTGATTAGGCCTGATTTCTAATTTAAAACAATAGGATACAATCATATTTTATGTTCTTGAATATGAACATTCTATAATCAACATAACACTCATCAAACATACTTTTGAGTGCTTACTTAACTAGATTGAATTTTAATGTCATATGAATTGTAAGAAACAGAAACCAGTCAATTTTTTATCACATTGCATCTTATGAGTGAGTTAGTTGAATAGATATTTCTTTAGTCATTAACTATCCAAAATATGATATGAAATTAAATATCTATATATTTATTATTTACTAAAAGGAACGATGATTAAAATTATCAAATGTTTAAGAGGATGGACTAAAATGTAAAGATATTTGATGCTTGTAAACCTTTAATTCAAATCCAAATGGATAATCAAGGAAGAAATCATCTAGGCAAGCTTGTAGATAGATAGTCATTACTTTCAAGAGTCAACAAGACTTAAGATAATTTTTCAAGGTGAAAGTCAACAAGTAATGTATTACTTTCAAGAGTCATAAGACTTAGATAATTTTTCCAATACTACATTTCTTGAGAACAAGGATAGAGTGCTATCAAATTAGATAAATAAAATATTTATTGAAAGGTGAATTATTTAGGTAAAAATGGACACTATAGCCCCTTTGGATCGTATTCAATGTATGTGGAATCATTCGATGAAAACATTTAATTTGTTAACCAAAATGATCAATCCCAGTCCTCGACTGCACGTAAGCATTTCCTACATGTCAATAATGATAAAAAAAAATACTTGAATTTATTTCCACAAAAATGTCACTATTCACGTTGTCGAGTTAGTAAGAAAATGTGTAACAATGGAAAAGAATTTTGAATGGTAGTAGAAAATTTTAGAATAAGTAGAAATTTTATATTTTAGTATATAGTTAGTTGGATGAAATGGAGCTTAATGAAGCATTTGATTGCTCCAAACCCTATGAAAATAAGAGAAAAGATAAAAGAAAAAGAAAATGCCTTGCATAGAAAAGGCAAGCAACTGGATGGGTAGAAGCCAACATGTAGATGCAATTGAATCCACATCAAGGATGTCCTAAATAAAAATTTATGTTTTTTTTAGTATTTCTCCTGACTTTTTAGGATGGAGGGGATAGCATAAAGAGTACAAGGTTTTGGGAAGGTAGGGTAATGGCTAATAAAAATAAATTAAACAAAACTAAAAGGCTAAAAGCTAAAGTGAAAAATCAGTAAATACAATAAGCTGCATTTGCAATGACAATCCCCCCATTAATTTTTTTGGGGTATTTTTGCATATCTTTTCTTAAAAATTTATTCATTTTATTTTTATGAACCAAATGAAATTGAATGTCCAATCTTGAAAAAGCGGAATGTCCCCTCCAAGTCCCCAAGTCCCTTGGATTTCCAAGACATTGGGAAGGTCACCCAAACTTCCCAGGACACATTCCTATGGAACACTACGATTCTAGCATTAATGGAAACTATGGACTTTGGGAGAGAGACATTAATTTTTTACAATTAAAAAATAATTGATTGTTCCTATTGTGTATGTAATGACTCTATAAGATGTGAATTGCCAATAGCTGCATGGTCCAATCTTATCTTGTTCCATTCTAATTCAAAAAACTCTTTACCCTGGGCTTTGACAACTTAGAGGGAGTTAAAAATGTTTCAAATTTATTCCCACCACAAGGCAAAAAGTTGATATTAATGCAATGCACTTGTGAAAAGATTTTAAAATTTTTCAATTGAAGGATGATGAGAATTGTCAATAATTACATTATCCAATCTCATCTTGATCCATTCCAATTGTCAAAACTCTTTATCCTAGGCTTTGATAACCTGGATGAAGTTATGTCAAATTCATTCCCACCACAACACAAAAAGGTGAAATAGACACAATGCATTGGAGAAAGGCTTTTATAATTTTT
>VDFB02099893.1:0-16531 GCA_007258455.2 Sequoia sempervirens | reverse complement strand
AAAGGTTGCGGCGATCCGTACCTGTACCTGCAAAACAACAGAAAACAACAAAAAAAAAACGTACGAAAAGCCGAACTAACAACGTCGGGTTCACCAATGTAATCAAAGGAAAATCCTAAAATTTATTATTAAAGTGGGTTAGCACAATAACAGAAAATCCTATGAAAATAACAAAGTACAATGGAAGTGAGGTGAAGACAAAAGGGATAGTGTTACCCTATGTCTCCAGCTTCCATGATTAACCTCTGTTACACCTCCTAGCTTGCAGATAAATAACAATGCCCTCAGATTTATGAGCAACTATGACCAAAGACTAAGCCCTATGCAAGTGTTGAAGGATTTGCAGAAAATAAAAATGACCTTACAATGAGCTAAAATGGCTATGACTGTTAATGACTATGACCTAAGTTGATAGCAAATTGACATAAACTAAGAATGCAAGAAGTCAAAATGAGCTATGAGAGCTAAAGACTGAGAGAGAGAGCCAAATGAGGTCAAAATTGCCCTTTTATAAAATTGCAATTTTGAACGTGTGGCCAGGATGAAAGGATGACAGGAACCCTAAGATCAATGCTTAAGATTGAATATTGTTGTGTGCATTAGGGTTAGGTCAAAATTAGGGCAACAGGTAAGAATGAAGGGTGGAGATTGAATTATGAAATAATTCAATCAACGGTCGAAATTAAATGAGAAGTCAAAAGTCAAGAATTAAATTGGAGGATAAGGCTGGCACGGACAAAGAGGTTGCTGGAGAAATTAAATAATAAGATTTATTTACTCCAGACAACTAGCAAGCAATTAAATAATAAATATATTATTTAATTATGGAGGAATGTGATAAAAGAATTATTTTGAAATTAAATAGTGATTTTAATTCAAAATTCAAGAGAATGGCTAAATTAAATAAATCAAATTTATTTAATTTTAATGGGAGAAAAAGCTAATGAATAATTAAATAATTAAATGAATTATTTAATTATAGTGGAAAATGGACAGAATTAAATAAATAAGAATTTATTTAATTTTTTAGAAGAAGGGGACTTAATTAGTGACGTAATTAAATAAATAAAATTTATTTAATTAATCAAGAAGACATAAATGGTAAAGGGAAATTAAATAAATTATGAAATTTATTTAATCAAAGGAAGACTTTAGATAATTAGTGATGTATTAAATAAATAAATAATATTTATTTATTTAATAATCAAGGAGGTACAAATGACATGAATTAATTAAATAATTATGAATTATTTAATCAATAGTGAATGGACCCGAAGGACGTAATTAAACCTCTTAATTATCTTTGGGGCTTGAAAGTGAAACAAAATGAAAACTGCAGGCTGGGCCGTTTTGGAGGTGTCTACCTGTTGTTAGAATCCTATACATGATGCGTTACAAAATGAACAAAGTTCAAGAAAATAGGAAAATAGCAAAAAATGGCATTGTATTAGTGAGAAATCTTCAATACATTGTTCAACAACCTCTAATTCGAGCCTTTTGAGGCATTTAAATACATTTTCAATTCAAGTTTCAATTGACCAATGCTGATACCTACCTTTTAAACTACCTTGACCTTTCAAATTCTCTCAAAATTGCATTTGACAGCTTTTCTTCTTGACAACATTTTTTTTGCATTTTGAGCAACTTTGACCTATTTGATACCTAAGACTCAAACACCAACTTATTACATATGACATGGTCTCCAAAGGCCTTATTTAGCATAGATAAACTAAAAAAACCCTACACTACCTCTTGAAACTTCCTATCAACCTTTAAGAGATCACATTTTTCCAATAAGGTGTAGGTGCTCCTACACCAAGTTGCACCTATAGGAATGTGGATATTGGTTTGATAGGCCCATAGGGTGGGATTTAACTAAAGATTCCAGTCATGGCTAGCTTCATTGACCATATTATTTATGATCTTTAGAATGGTCTTGTTTGTAGCCTTAGCTTGACCATTTCCTTGGGGGTAATATGAGGTAGAGAATCAATGTTGGATGTTGAATCTTTGACAGAGCTCTTTGGCATCTTGATTCTTGAAGGGTGTTTCATTGTTTGAGATAAGGGTTTATGGAACACCATAATGACAAATAAGACAATTCAAGATAAATTTGGCAATTTTTTTTCCCATTATGTAGATCATGGGAATGGCTTCTACCCACTTAGTAAAGTACTCAATGACTCTTATGATGAACTTGTGGCCATTAGACTAGGTGGGAGTAATTTTTCCTATGATTTCAAGCCGCCATTGTGAGAAAGGCCAAGGTGTTACCATTGGTTCTAACTCCTAAGCTGGAGCTGAATAAGATCTCCATGTTGTTGACATTGGACACACTTTCGCACATACTAATAGGCTTCTCTTTCCATGGTTGGCTAGTAGCACCCTGTCCTCAATAGTTTCTTAGCTAAAGTCATACCACTAGAATGGGAACCACATATTCCATTGTGTACTTATATTAAGGTGGTCAAGGCTTCCTCTCGATTAATATATCATAGTAATTTCCCCTTAATGCTTTTGTGGTATAAGGTATCACCTAGGATCATGAATCAAGATGCCTTTTTAACAAAGGTCTTCTTAAGGTTGGAGGTGATATCAGCTAGAAGGGTTCCTCTACTAAGGTAGGTGAATATATCATGATACCATGGGGATCTAGGACCAATGATGACACACAAATTCAAATTCAGGGATTTTGAAAGTTGGCATGAGAATTTTTTCTACCAAGAATTCACATTGAAGGACATTGTGTGGCATGTCTAATAATGATCCAATTGTTTCCATAACATCTACTGCTTGATTGTTCATGCGAGGAATCTGCTCAAAAGTTATATCAATGAAAAGGTCCTTGACTCTCTACCATATTCTCATAAGGAGTAAGCTTGTTATCCTTAGTTTGGTAATTGTCATTGAATTAGTTGATAACCACCTATGATTCCCCATAGACTTTTAACTCTTGTATCTATCATTGAACTACTATCCTTAGATCAGTTATCAAGGCTTCATACTTAACTATATTGTTAGTGCATGGAAATTATGACATGTATGACTTTGGAATACAATCACCTTAAGGGGTGATAAAAAGAATACTCTCCCCTGATCCATGTTGGGTGAATGACCTGTTAAAGTACATTTTCCACTAATCTGTTAGATTGACAAGAAACACTAATTCATTAGGAAATGTAGATATCAAAGGTTTCTCTACATACATAGGTGCCTTTTCCAATTGGCTTTCTATCACTTGTCCTTTGATTACCTTGCACTCCATGTAATCTATGTCAAATTTAGTCAAGATCATTACCCATTTGGCCATTCGCCCTGTGAGATTTTCTTTGCATAACAGGTATTTCAATGGGTTGATCTTTGCAATAAGCTTGGTTTGATGCGATAGCATGTAATGTTTGAAATTTTGTGAAGCAAAAACCACTACTAATCATGCTTTCTCAATGGATGAATAATTCATTTCATATCCCACCAAGGTCCTACTGATGTAATAGATAGTCCTCTCCTTTCTATTTTCATCATGTTGTGCTAGAATAACATCCAATACTACTGATGTGGTTGAGATATATAGGATCAATGGCTTGTTTGGTATTGGTGGCATGAGCACTGGAGGTGTCAATAGGTAGTCCTTTATATGCTGAAAAGCTTTATCTCACTTTTCATCCCACTTGCAAGTTATTCCTTTATGGATAAGATGTGAGAAAGGGTGAATTTTATTTGATAACTGTGTTATGACCCTTTTGATGGATTGAAATATTCCTTGTAACCCTCTCATCTATTTTAGTGTTTGTGGTGGTTCCATTTCAATTATGGATTTTACTTTTGTTGGATCAATTTCTATCCCTTTGTGAGAGGATATAGCCAAGAAGCTTCCCTGATGTAACCTCAAAGAAACACTTTTCTGAATTTAACCATACTGTGTATTCTTCGAGTCTATCAAAGATGGATCACAATACTTCTATGTGCTCACTCCTTTTCTTTGATTTTGCTAAAATATCATCCACATAGTCTTTGATTTTTTTGTGGATCATGTCATGAAAGATGAGTCATTTCTCTTTGATAGGTTGCTCCTGTGTTCTTCAACCCAAATGGCATCATGTTCCAGCAATATGTTCCACATGGACAAGTGAATATAATTTTGTGTTGATCCTCCTTGGTGATCATGATTTGATTATAGCCTAAAAAATCATCCATGAGTGACAACATTTCATTCCTAGCTGTTAAATGAACAATGAGGTTGATGTTAGGAACAGGGAAATCATCCTTTGGGAATGCTTTGTTTAAATCCTTGAAATACATGCATATTCTGATGCCCTGAATGGGTTTGGAGACTAGCACCAGGTTGGAAACCCACTCAAGATAATCTATCGATCAAATGAATCCAACGTCAAGAAGCTTTTGCAACTCAAGTTTTACCAAGAGTGCTATTTGAGGGTGCATCTTTCTTAATTTTTGCTTCATTGATTTGGCTTTAGGATAGACTTCTAAATGATGCACAACCACTTCAGGATCAATCCCTAGCATATCTATGTATTACCATGTGAAGTTGTCTTTTCACTCTTTTAGGAATACTGCTAGGTTTTTTGTTCCTCATCCAATAAGCATTCAACATAGAAAGTGATCTTGGGTGCTTCTTTTGTTCCCACATTGACTGGAGTGGAATTTTTTACTAGAACTGATGACGTCTCTTGATGCATTACACTAAGGGGGAGATTGAATCCCTCATCCTTGGGTGCCTCAAAGAGGTTTTCACCTTTGAATACATCCTTTCTTTTTACTATTTTAGGATCATAAAGTGCCACAGTGTGGTTTTCATTCAAATATCTACATGTTATTTTCATATTTTCCATTTTGTGGCTAAAGGATTCAATTGTCTCCCCATAGTATGCCCTTGTTTCTAGCTCTATGTCAAAACTAGATTTGTGATCTACCCATGGTAATTTTTCATGGAGTCTCATGAATTTGTATATCGCTTCATCATTTTTGAATAAATCTAGAATCGGTGGTCCTCATTGGTCTAAGTCAATGAGTTGTGCATATAGTAGGATTATTTTAGTGGTTTGGTCATTTGGGGTGAAAGATGTTGTGGATATCATGAAGAGAGAGTTATTCTCCAGTAACATCGAGGGGGAATTCATCTAGAGTTGTATCACATGATGTCGATAACCAAGAGGAAGCCTCATCCCGTTTAGCGGAAGTACTTTTTCCATGTAGGGTAACCTTTCTAGTAGTACATCCTAAGCTGAGATTCTTTGGGCATTTCTCAGGAATGATGGGTTCTAGGAAACCATTATCATTTTTTCCCAGTTTCTCATTCTTGTTATATCCCCACCCCTTCATTAGCTGCAAGCCTTTTTTTTCATCTTCCATGGGAAGAGCGGGGACAAGTCATTCATCTTGATATATCAGTTTGGAGACATCCTCCTCATTGATATCTTATTTATTCAAATCGCCCACTTGGTTAAAGTAGTAGCTACCATCTTGATTGTATTAGCCACTTTTTTGATAGGCATGGGTTTCCCATGATATTTGGGAGAAAGAGGTAGCTCTCCCAACACAAAGGTATTCTTCACTAATTTATAGTTTCCACAACCATCATCCTAGATCACCACTTTTTATGTTGGGAATGTTTTGTACAATGGGTGTTTTTGTTTCTGAGGTAGATGCAAGGGACAATGGGTCAAAAAAGGAGGAAGATGGTGTAGACCCTTCTTGAGTACTTGGAGAATTTTATAGAACTTGGCCTCAAGATTCTTGTAGTAGTAAAGAGACTCAAGATCTCCATGGATGGTAACTTCTCTACCCTCAAAAGGAAAATTTACACATTGATGGCAAGTCAAAGCTACAACTTTTAGGGCATGGATCCATGGTCAGCCAAGTAGGAAGTTGTAGGGGAGATCAAGGTCTAACACTTGGCATGTAGTTTCTAAAATGATGGGTCCCACTTGGATGGGTAGTGCGATGATTTCTTGTGATACCCGCTCTTGATCGTCATATGCTCTGATGGTGGTACTCTTTGCTTTCTCAATAGTTTCTTCTAAATAACCCAAGTTTTTGATCAACTGAATGGTTCAAATTTTCAACCCAACACCTCCATCTACTAAGACTCTTTTAACCTTGTTCTTATGAATAATAACCTCAAGGTGCAAAGCATGGTTATGAGATGGTTGCGATGGTAGGTCTTGTTCTGAGAAGATGATTAGTGATATGCCCTACCATAGCTTGAAACTGCTTTATATCAATATCCTCGGGGATGGATGATGAAGATAAAGCTTTCTCTAAGATTTCTCTATGTGTGAGGGATAGCCTCAATAGTTATAAGATATAAATCTATGTGGGGGTCTTCTTAAATTGATCTAGGAGATTGTACTTGCTAGGGTTTGATGTAGGAAAAGTAGGTTGTGCCCTAGATTGAGATGTGACTCCTTGGATGGTGACTTTTCCATGTATGTGGTGACTCCATACTCCACACTAGGCCCTTTGATGGTGACAACGGTGATGAAACTATCACAAGAAGTGACTACATTAGAATAGGTGTATTTCATGTTTGTGTAATCTTTAGCTTTTCCAGTGTTGTTTCCTTTGCTATGATCTAGCATAGGGTTCTTGTATATCTTAAGGTCCTAGTTGTTGATTGATACATCAACAAATATGGCTTCACTCTCTATAAGATCTTGGATAATATTTTTGAGCCTCATGTAGTTCGATGTTTTGTGTCCTTTGATTTTGTGAAAGTCACAAAGATCACTTTCATTGTACCAGGGTGGTTTATCCTATGGTTCTTGGTAGTTTTTAAAATTGGGAAGTGTTATCAAGTTTGATTCTACCAATTTCTTCATGATGGTTTCGATAGGTTTTGAAAATTTTGTGTATTTATGTTTCAGATAATTGTTCTTGCTGGGATTTTTTTGTTGTTGCATGTCAGTGTTGTTGACCTGATTGTTTTTTGATGGTGTTGTTTGTTGCACAATTGGTTGAGCATTAGCTATTTAATTTTTATTTGACCTAGGAGAACTTAGGACCACCTTATCATCTACCATGCCATCATTTATCATGTTCTTGTTCTTAGCCCAGACATTAGGCTTGTCATTTGAACTCTTTGATGGGTGATTTTCTTTGTAGGCGTGAGTATTTCCTTGTGATATTAGAGCTCCCTCGATGTTAAGGGCTCTAGGGAAAAGCTCATCATAAGAGTTAAGGCATTGAATCTTCAAGTGGAAGGATAGATCTAGATTCAGATTCGCTATGATGATCCCCACTTGTTGTTCATCGGGAATGGGCCACTTTCTCTTGCTAGTTCTTTTCCTCCATCATTGTAAGAAATTGGAAAAATATTCTCCTTTGTTTTGTTTGAGAGTATACAACTCTTCTAGGCTTACATCCATGTCAAGATTAAAGGAGAAGTGACCTATGAATTTATCGGTGATTTCTTGGAAGTTTTTGATACCTGGGAGGCAATTGAGAAAACCAGTCGATGGTTGGGCCTTTCAAGCTTTGTGGAAATAGGCACATCAAATAAGACTCATTATAGGTGACCTCCATGCACATGATATTAAACTCTTTGATATGGTCCATAAGACTTCCTCTCCCTTTGTATTTATTGAATTTGGGGACTTCAAAACCAAGAGGGAATGACACCATTGTGATGTTTCGATTGAATGGATATGGACATAAGTTCTATGTATGGGAATTCTTTGTTTTTCCCATCTAAAGATCATGCATTTCTTGTGATAATGCCTTAATTTGTGATGCTACATCATCTCATGGATTTGGTGGAGGAAAATATGTTGTGTATTGTGGGATGGCGGATGGGTTGTATGTGGGATTATGATATGATGAGGTGTTGCATGGTGTGTATGGTGGTATAGGATATTGTGAAGGTTATTGTGGTGTTGATGTATATGTTCCTAACATGTTTGTATTGATGATGTTCTATTGCATATTATAGTAAGAACCTTATTGTTGGTATTTTTTTGTTGTTGTTGGGCATACTGTTGAGCTAGTAAGGCTTTCTATTTTTGTTGGGCTTGTTGTTGCTATTGGGCTAATAAGGCTGCTTGTTGTTGTTACTACTATTATTGTGCTGCTAAGGTTGCTTGATGTTGTTGCTACTGTTGTTGTGCTGCTAAGGTTGCTTGTTGTTGTTGTTGATGTTGTTGTTGTGCTACTAAGGCTACTTCTTGTTGTGATGCTAGGGTTGCTTGTTGTTTCTAAGGTTGCTTCTTCTTCTTGTTGCTGATATTATTGGATGGATTGCTAATAATCCTGGTGTGCTTACTATAAAGCTAAGGAATATGCTTGCAATGTAGGGTCAGTTGGTTGTTAGGACATCTATGATGAGTTGATGCTTTGTGAGGGTAGTGGGTTGTTGATGAAAGGTTGGGGGTTCCCTTAGTTTAACATTCCTTGCAAGATGGTTGATTGGGATGGAGGAATGTAGGTTTGAGGTCCCATTTGATATTGCATGATGTGGGGGACCATCGGGAAAGATGATGATGGTGCCATTAGATATTGCAATGGTAATGACACATTAGTACCTTGATTCCATTGATTGAAAAGGTTCCCTTGACTGATGTCTTGGGGATTTCCTTGTGCTAAGGATGTGGATTAGGTATTACCTTGGTTGATGGGGTTTGTGACCAAGGGATTGTTTTGATTTGGGTTGTTGATGGATGGGATGGATGTGTTTTGTGTAACCAATGGTGGGAATGAGCCAATGGGGTGGTTGGATAAATATGTCCCTATTTTCATTAAGGGTTGATTCTATGTTAAGGTGTTAGCATTCCATTGTTGGTCTATTTGAGTCACTTAGCCTATACTACCTTGTGTGATGTTGGGAACACTTGTGGTACTTGTGGGTATGGATGAAGAGGGGTACCCTCAATATGTTGAGGTTGTCATGGATTCATGAATTGTAAGTGGTTTATGTTGATGTTGGAGGTTCTCAAGAACAACATGAGTTCCAAATGTATGTGTCCAAGTGGTTTTTTGAGATGGATTGGTGATTAGGGTACCCACAAATGTGATTCTTTCAAATGGAAGAGTATGGCAAAAATCCTTAGCAATACTAACTGCAATACTAGGAATGGGGATTTAATCTAGCCCTAACAATGGAGTTGTTTAAATGGTGGATGAAGTTAAGCCTTGCATCAATGATTTCACAACAAAATATGGGGAATTGAGAGCCACATTTTCTAAGGCTTGATGTTATTTTTTGTATTATGTGATTTCCTCCTTAGTAAGTCCAAATGGGTTGTTCATGATGTATTCTATCTCATATGGCCCTAATGGAGATGAGGGTTGTTTCGATGGGTTAACTTGTCTTCTTGGATTGAATTCTTGAGGATTGGGATCACTTGAGGTGAATGTGACTTTGGTTTTCTCCATGATTCTCTTGTGTTGCGATCTTGTCTTTACCATAAATTTTGGGTCACCTATGGGAGAGTTGTGTTGAGATTTGTAATGTTTAAAATCTCTAGTTGACTCAAATCTAGGTAAAAAGGATGCTCTAATCCTTTTTGGAGCAATGATGTGAGTGGGAGATGAAAAGATGAATGATGTGAGGAGTGATCTTTGCAAACTTTTTGGTACAACACTTTTAACTTAAGTTTGAATATTTGATGTTTGGATAAACAATATTTATGAACTTGTGAATCTTTAGGGTAGACTCATGACCTTCAAGATAAACTAGTCCAAAGATGATAAATAACTTAGCTAAGTGTATAGAAAAGGATTCATTTCACATACAAAGTAGCTAAGTTAGGTTTTGGGTGGATGGATGTCTAATTCAAAGAGTGTTGGTGTGTTCAAAATTTTGCAAATTTTGGTGAAGTGAAGGATGAGGTCTGATGAAGGGTGGATGAAATGTTTGAATCAATGTTGACCTAGAGTGAACCTTTTGTTTTCCAAGATCAAGGTGGTGAGAAAGATGTGAGACCTATAAAGTGTTCAAATCCAAAAAGATCAATGTTGACTTAAATGATGGGTTCATATTGAGCATACATTTCTAGATCATTCATTGAAACACATCTATAAAAACCCCTTACCAAAATGTTCCTGTTGCAGTAGAGAGCCACAAGGTGTCTCTTGACAACTTTTTGACTATGATGCCTAAGTTTGAAGTGACGACATGTAGACCTTCTCTTAGGGATTTTTTATTTTGTGAGAGATCATTTAGAGAAGTACAAGATCATGGAAAAGAGCATATTTATTGCCACGCGGGAAGTGGTAATATGGGCCTTCTAGCCACAATATCAACTTGTTCCTCTTGTTTGTCTAAGATGTATACTATGTTTCTCCACTGGATGGGTGTTTCCTTTGTTTCAAAAGTGAAGCTTCTCAAACTGCTAATTATATCCATTTGTTCTCCATCAATTAGTTCAAATTTTGGTAGAATGATAGCGAGCATAAGGTTAGGTTGTTCAACCGGAGAAATCAAATGCTAAATGGTCATGTGGGGTTCAATTTGTCAATTTATCTTGCTTAAAGAGTTTCTTTTTACCACAAACACTTTTTCTTGCTTAAGTTAAAAGTAAATGTCTATGTCAAAAAAACCATTAATTTCACAAAGTCCATTTTGTGAAAGGGATGAAGTTAAGGGAATACTTACCTAGTTTAACTTTGGGAAGTATGGATTGAGATGTAAACCAAAATATTTAGAAGTATCTAAGAATAAATCCTTAGGACAAGCATAAATATCAAGGCTTTGTCAAAGGGTATCCATACTTAGACCAATTGAAATTTTGAAAATATTTGTTGATGTTTTTTTGCAATTGTTTTGGAACCAAGCAAGTGTTAAACTGACTCACAAGCATGAACAATCCTAGATAGGTGTGTATTTCTTAGTAGGCTTACCATCATTCCCTAAGAGATGATTAATCTATGAAGATGAAATGGACAAATACGCTATGTCAAGGAAATGTAACGTCTTGACATGCCAAGCAAAGGAGTCCCTTCCCCATTTTCTTTATTGCCTCAATCAAAAACTGGACATGGTAAGTAACTTCTTGGAGCGGTGCTACTCCAATTCACTACCTCAAAATACACTTCGGAGGAAATGGTGAGCCACTAATAACAAGGTTTGTAATTCAGACTTTCAAGATAAACTAGTTATATACATGTAGTGATTTCACTCAATTTAAGACGAATCCCAACCCTTAGAAACATCTAAGGGTTGTGACATATCACATGGATACTAGAGGAGATGATCGTCGATATAATGTAACTACACTAGCTAGTCAATGGCTTTCGTCATGCCAAGTATTTATATCACAAATTGAAATGAAATCACCACTTGGGTCATTCCCTCTCACAAGTTGGGAGACAGACCCACTAAAGGTAACACATGTTTGAAGCATAAAATACCTTTTGTCACCCAATATTTCCAATAGGTGCAAGGGGAGAGGATTATCAATTCCAAGAAGAAAAATTATACTTGTGTGTTTCTCTTCACCCAAGATCACATGAAGCATAAGGGAGTGGATACGAACAACAAGCCTACTCAAGAAATTAAGACACATGTTCATTTTAATCCATCATAGCAAAATGAATTCTTTTTAAACACCAATTTGAAGTGTGAAGATTGCGTTGTTCAATTTTAAACCAAAAATCAAAATGATGTGAGGGTTCAATTTTAACCAATTTAAACATTTATTTTAAAGCTCAAAAATAAATCTAGTTTGGTCCTAAAATGTGAAATAAAGCATCATAAATGAGTTATAATTGCCCCATAAGTGTCAAAACACTTGTTACAGTTATAAATTTAAACAATGATATGCTCCTTCACTTCAAATTTTGTTTTTCCAAACCTACAAAACTAGTTAGCCTAAAAAAGACAAAAGCTAGAAATTAGTGACATGTTAAAATGAAAATAAAATCAAAATTTAAAGAACATGCTAAAATTCAGTCCTTGTTTGATGGCATCACCACAATTCAAAAAGGTGTCACTCTACAGTAAAATAGAGATGACGATAGTTTCACTATTTGGTGGCATCATCATTTTCAAATCTTTGATACCCCTAAAAAATATTAGCATCACAATTTTTTTTAATGGGCTTCGGTGATTTAATTAGGGATCATTGTATTTGTTGAAAATAGCATCACTAGATGGTGATTCCTGACAAAGGTGTCACTATAGTCTCTAGGAGAATCATTGTATCTACAAAACCAAAAAAATGGACTTCAAGAGAAAAATTCATTAATTGTGATTGATCTTGCTCTCCTTCTAGCACAAAAATGTGATCGACAACTTATTATGGGATAACTACACTTGATCCATGAGGATTCAAAGTGTATTTAAGCCACTACACATTAGTCCCATAAGATCATTCAATGAAAAACTAAACTAAGAATCCATTAAAACTAACATATTAAAATACGAAAGCTTCATAAACACCTATTCTAATCCATTGAAACTTATCCTATTGGGGGAGTGGTGTCGCATTGATATGGAACAATGACCCTTTCCCAATCTCATGGATAATGAGCTTGTTTCGATCAATTATATTGAAGAGAATTGATGAAACTGATTAGAGATGTGTATGAAAACATGATTTAAAGCTATTTTACCATGATGGGAGCTATTTTAACATGATTTATGCTAAGATGTTTGATATGGGTGTATGCAAGTCTACTCTAAATGTATACAAGCTTAAAAAGATTAAAACCCTAATTTAAAATAGGCTAAATGTATGCATCTATGTTACCATGGAAGCCATTAATGGAAGATAATCTAATGATGCAATTAAATTAAGCTAAAAAGATGCTAAATAAGTGATAAATATGAGTGCAAGTGAAAGTGATTTTAACAACATAAGTTTTCTCTTAAAGGATGGATCCATTTGTCTCCAAATAGTGACCTATTTATAGGAGGACAAATGAGAAATGAAGGGCTAAGATTGAAAAAGCTAATCAATGGTCAATAAGGAAGGAAGATGGAGGCATGGATCATAAATTCCCATCAAGGGTTGAGGATGCAAGATGATATTTAATCAAGGGCTCACACTCATCCAAAAAAACACACTTTCAAAACTTGCACAAGAAGTCATGTTGAAAGTTTGTTGTAAAAAAGAGATATTCCCTTTTTCAAATGAGTGAAGAAAGAGAATATTCTCATGGGTGAGGGAAATTAGATATTTAGTTAATTAAAACCAAATTAAATTGTGCAAAGGAATATTCCATGGGAATATTCCCTTTTTAGACGAATGTGCAAAGGAGGAATATTCCCTTTCAAGTGGGAGGAATGGATTTAATTAATAATTTTATAATTAAATATAGTTTCAATTATGAAAATTAGGGGAATTAGGGTATTCATTAAATAATTAATTTATTTAATGAAAATGGGAAGGTGTATGATATTTAATTAAATAACTTAGGGTTATTTAATTAAATAAGAGGAATTTGGGGATTAAATTAAATATTTAGATTTATTCAATTTAATAGGATGAAATGCTAGCATGAAAGGGGACAAATTTACCTAATTAGGTCAATTAGGTTAATAGATGAAAATGATGCAATTAATTAAATAGCTAGGAAAATTTATTCAAATAAGCGAAAAGAGGATGGGTTTTAGGATGAAATGGTTTTAGTATATTTGATTCGAGTGCATGATATCATTCAAGACATTTTTAAGTGTCTACAGTGATAAGGGTTTTTGGGACTCCGGTTGCACCTCACGTGCTTCCAAAATAATTTCCTGACAGACTAGATCTCTTGGAGATCATGTGGCAGCTAAATACATTTGATAAGCACCATTTTAGGAACAATAAGAAGCATGCCCTTCTCCCTACTACTATAGCTTTCTCAAAAAAATCAGCATTGAACAAGGATGGTATGGATCTCATTCTAGAGAAGTTGCTCCCTTATAAAATGAAGGTGGATAAGTTCAAGAGCTTTGATCCAAAAGGATACATTAAAAAGGATAGAGGAATTTGGTGCAGGAGCACCTTATCAAAATTATCCTCCATGTGGAAAATTGGTCAATTTTGATGTTTCACCTTTTTGAGTCATTTCTAATGTTTAGGAGGTCATTTGATGTGTATTTGGGTCCAATATTGTAAAAGTGCAAAAGTTGTCAACATAATTTGCAAAATTGTAAAAGTTGCACAAAAGCAACATTTGGAATATAAAGAGTCTTGAAGCCTAAAATGTTGAAAGGTAGTTAGGAATCAGTTGGAATAGGAGGACTCATTAGGGAATTCCTTTATAAAGGCCTTTTAAATCATTTTGAAGGTGTGGGTGATTGAATAAATAGAATAGATCAATGAAAGCTCTGATTTTAAGCATATTTCTTCAGAAAATCATTGTTTCCAGGCCATGTATGGAATTGTATGGGATTATATGCATGTTTAAATGTTTGAAATTGATGGTACACTCAATCACCTTCCAATTACATTTTGTTTCATGCAAATTGGTGGGATTTTGAGGAAGATATTGATTTTTTCCTGAAAATTGTGTAAACCTTATTCTAGGGTAAACATAGACTTGAAAAATTATGTTTCTCTTGTTTTCAACATTGTAATTTCCTGATTTTTGGTAAGGAAATCCTTTGGAAAATATACCTTTGTATTCTAAAGGCTTGGGAGCAAAAGTTTAAGGGTAAATTGAGTAAGATTGAATTTTCTATCTGAAAATCTATGTTATAGTCCAAAGAACAAAGTGTTCAAGGGGTAAGCATCAAGGGTTTGTAAATATATATGTGAAAATAGATTTTTAATAGATTTATAAGCTTGAGAACAACCAAAGAAAGCTATTTGAAGTGTTGGTCACCTAGATTTGTGATTGGAAATGATTAAACCAATAAGCCCAGGTTTGAAAATATGAAGAGGACTCGTAAAACCAGAAATACAGTGATGTTTTATTGAGTTTTGTTTGTGATTATTGAGTCCCACTTATATTAAATTATTTCTAAAAGATGTCTGGGTGTATGGTGAGCCATTTCAAGTCTGGATTTAGTGGATTTATGGATTGAAGCCATTGTTTATTTGATTGTTCTATTAACACAGTTTAGGGACATTCTTATTTTGGGTCAAAGGTCTAAGGTTTTGAGTTGGGTCTTTGATAAATGTTATAAAAAAAGAATGGGAGATGGTTTAATTGATTTTGCACGTGTATTTGAACCTAATTATTGGCTTGGGATTGGTGGATTGATGGGTGATGGTGACCTCTTATAGACTGTCCTATTTGGATAGAATTGTACAGTCATCTTTATAATAAAAAATTGAAGGTTCTTGAATTGGTATTTGTGGAAACAACTTGAATAAAGACTAGGAATGATATAATTTTGTTTTGTAGATATATTTTTGCATGTTGATGCCATTGATGAAGAAATTTTGGCTTCATAATGGGAAGTTGTGTATTCATGGGGGTGGGGTCTTAAAGGGCCTAATTGATGTTTTGTGACAATCTACTTTGTAAGATCACTAATTTGGGGTGTTTATATTCTTTAAAGGTTATATGTGGAATCAATAAGTGATTTGGTGCCTTGTTTCAATTTGAGTGCTTGAAAGTATGAGTTTTATGAATGAAAAAGAGTACTAATTGAATGGACATGAGGAATTGGTTAATTTTTGTTGAATGAGATTGTTTGAGTGAGTTTATCTTCCTCTGTGTTGCATCAAATTGATATTAGATCTCGGGAAAGATTTGGGCAGGTGAGTTGTAGTTGAGGTTTTGTGTTTGGTGTTGTGTTGTGGTTGGTTGCTGCCATTGAGAAGGCGGAGAGAAAGTTGAGAAGTTGTGAGCAAGAAGAGATTTTTTGAGACCATCTAGAAGAGATGGAGATATTGAGAAGGAATTTGCAGGCAGAGGAAGAGAAAAAGAAGAAGATACAAGAAAAGTTTGATAGAGAGATTGTTGAGTTGAAGCAAGAGATGAAGAGGTTTGAGAAAATTTTGTAGGAGTCTATGATAAAGATGGAGCAGATGATCAAACAAGAGACAAGTTGGCACTTGAAGATAAAGAGAAGAGTTACATGGCCCATTAAGAAGATAATCAAAAGGAGAAGGCACAAGAAGGTGAAAAAGGATGAAGTCTTTGAAGATGCTAAAGAAGAGTTCATAGATGAAGAAGGTAAAAGTGTTGCAGACATTTCCAAGCATGATGAAGGTATAACAAAGATAAAGAACTTGATTTTAGAAGTTGAAGACCTTGAGTTGATTAAAGGGATGATCATGAATGAGCAAGCTGTTGTGCCAGACACACGCTCACAAAGGTGGGACTTTCTTTCATTTTGGTTTCTAGGTCCTTTCTTTTGAGGTTTTGTCTTATTTAGGCATATGCTTAAATGTTTATTTTTGATTGCCTAAGTGTCTCCCCTAAGTTATTTATTGAAAATCTTAAGTTCTGGACAAATTTCGGGCTTTTACTCAGATTTAGGATTTTCCACCCTCGCCGGATTTTCTTGGATCCCACTTCGACTCCAGCTAGACCCTGTTGTTCGGGGATTTTCAGTATTCGTAGATTTCCGCGTGGGCTGGATTTTCCCAGATTTCACCCTATCATCGGCTTCCCGGGTTTTCTAACTATCTTATTG
>VDFB02099892.1:0-10807 GCA_007258455.2 Sequoia sempervirens | reverse complement strand
TGAATGTCTCTTGAGAATAAAATCGATGATCAAATGAATGAGCATCTCCTTCCATATATACAAAGTAAGGTGCCTCTTCACAAGCAAGGCGACTCTTCACAAGGGTCGGCCTCATTCAAGAACCAAGGCGACTTTTCATCTTGGGTCGGCCTTTAAAATAATATTTATATATCATTTATTATTTTGATTTTGAGAGAAGGATATCTCCCGCAGCTAAAACATCAACATGTTTGACATATGATCATGATAAGAGTTGACCTCTACCATGTCTAAAGCATGTTGGAAGGGTCCCCCAAAAATTGATTAATAATAATATCCTTGAGAAAATCATATATCAAAGGTCTAGTTTGCAATATATCAATCTTTGCACAGATATATTGAGAACATGAAGAACCGATCAATCACTAGCTTAAAAAGGGTGGTACATTTATTAAGTAGCTGGGCACTATTGACATCATATATATTACAGGAGGGAAATTTAAATGAAGATTGCTGGAACAACTTGTTTGATTGCCAGACATACCCAAGACTCTATGAAAACATGGAAACAGGACCCCTGAGAGTTGATTCCTTCAACTTCGAACAACAATGTATGAAACCAATGAAAGATTCGGTCTACAAATTCTAACAGTAAAATAATTATGTGAATTCAAACTCTGGTAACTTTTCCCTAAAATTATGGGAACGCTGAGCAAAGTTAACTTCACTTGTTTGTGTTTCATAATTCATTCCATTAGCCAATTTACCTCACTCTAAGATGTACTCATTGTTTGATTCCTAATGTACCCAAGATTTAAGTAATTACAGAATCAGGACCCCTAGGAGGCAATTAGTTGAACTTAGAATAACAATATAACACAACCATTTATTCTTACAGTTCAAATTTATTTGAATTCAAGCTCTAGTAACTTTTACACTAAACAAAGTTAAATTCACTAGTTTAAATTTCATTCCATAAGCCAATTTACTTCAGAATACCTAGGAGCTTATAGAATAAATCTTGATCTTTAAAGATTTCAAAATATTGTGCAATTATTTTACCTATGTTCAAGTGAGATAGAATTGTTCAAAAGCGTTTCAGTAAAGCAAACTCATCATGCATGAGCACTCATTATTTCAATTTATAGCAGAAGGGAAATAAAAATTAGCTATGGACAAATACCATTTTAAAGAACTTTATATGGTTCATTTGTTGTTTACTGCTTGAATGGATATAAATGATCAAAGTTAAGAACAAATACTACAGTTAAGATGTATCAGGGCTTGCCCTATGTGAGATTTGATCCTTGAACTAAGAATGTCGCATCAGCATCATGTGCTGTACACAATATTTTAGTTCTTTAAATCATTTTTTTTAACTAACTTGGAAAAAAAGAGTCTGTGAGCATTGCAGTCTCAAAACACATAAATCAATTACTGAAATGTAATTTAATTTAAAGAATACCTCAGAAAGAATACAGTCGTTCCTTCTATGCTCTGCCTGAAGCCATCGTGCATATACTGGTCCAATTGAAGCATTTAAAATATCTAAGAGAAGCCTCACCCATTCATCTTGGTTTAATTTTTTTCTGTTTAGTGGAACCTTGCCAATCTGCTAACACAACTGTACAAAATGTCAATCAGCAAAAAATTCAACATGGAAAAATAATAACTAAAACAGAAAACTCAAGCTTTACGGAAAAAGAGAAGCGCAAATATATAATGTCAGGATACCTAAACATTTACTAAAATTGTTAGAAACCATTGTACGCCCCTACCTGCCCTAGAAAATTATTTAATGTCTAATAACCATTCTGACAAGGAGTTAAGTTGGCAAATCAATTTAAGAACCCAGATACCCAACCCACAAAAATATTGTAACCATGCCATAAAGGAGGCTGACAGCCTTCCCAAATATGTAAATGGTCATCAAAGTAGGGATAACACAAGAAAGGAAGCATGAAGGTAATAGTAAACAACTCAGACAGTAGTAACACCAACTTGCAACCCAGGTCTCAAGAAAATGGAGTACATTAAGCAAGTGCAAACACCATGCAATCAGCTATTTTTGTAGAAGAATACTCTCCAGAAAAAGGAAGATGTCATGCCTTAACCTTAAAAAAGCATCAGTACAGGCCAAAACTAAGTATATTCCTGTAATAGTATCATCCTAAGATACGAATATTTTATAAGAAGATATATTAACATCACTGTAAATCTTTGATTAGGCTCAATATTTAGAGGCAAGGTCAGCCAAGAATATATTGATAAACAATGGAAGATAAGGATGTGCCCATGTGTCCAATTGGAACTTTACTAGGATATGGAATAGAACCAGAAAATAAAATAGCAGAGACCTGCTCTATAACTTTGCAAGTAAGCTAAGTTAAAGTTGTGGCAGATAAAAACAGAACCCATCCTTACTCCTTATGCTTTGTGACTTTCTATATGGTCAAAGTCAACAGGATAAGTTACAGGTAAAAATGGCATCATGCATAGACATAAGTTAACAATAATGATCAAGAATCTGTATAGCTTCTGGATTCGATTGTGTACAAAGTTTTTAGCATCAACGTTTCGGATCACACTCCGCAATCCATCATCAGGATGAAAGAGTGCAAGAGGAGAAGTAAATGGGTAATTGCAGACTAAGAAAAGATAAAAAGAAGAGAGGAGGGGGGAGAGAAGGGGTACCTGATGATGGATCACGGAGTGTGATCTGAAACTTTGATGCTAAAAACTTTGTACACAATCGAATCCAGAAGCTATACAGATTTTTGATATGGATTGTGGACACTTATTATCATTAAATAATGATCAAGAATAAGAGTTATTGCCAGAATATCAAAACTGGACTTTATTCAAATCAAGAGTGCTTGCAGAAAGAATAAAGATTTTAACAAGAATAATTTAGGCAAATTAAATAAGGATCTTTTATAAGAAGATATTTTAACATCACTGTACATCTTCAAATATGCACAATATTTAGAAGCAAGGCCAACCAAGATTATATCGATAAACAGTAGAATAGAAGGAGGTGCCCATGTGCCCAAGTGCAAATTTTAAAAGTAATTGAACAAATATAAAACAGCAGAGACAAGCTCTATGACTTTGAAAGAAGCTAAGTTAAAGTTGTGGCAGATAAAAACAGAACTTATCCTCAGTCCTAATGCCTTGTAACTTTCTACAAGGTCAAAATCCACAGAATAAGATACAGGTAAAAATGACATGTGACGTACATAGACATGAATTAACAATAATGAAAAACAATCAAGAAGAACAAATATTGCCAGAATATCAAAACTGGACTTTATTCAAGTCAATTATGCTTGCAGAAAGAATAAAAGATATTAACAAGAATACTTATTCTCAAATAAGCCACTGCATTTTTTTTGCACTTACAGATGAGTGATTTAATTCAATCTTCAAGTTATTATAAACTGATGCTCAAGATATGTTAAAACTTAAAACAGAAATAATCTACAATTCAACACAAGGAGACTTCCAATGCAGCTTATGCCCATAAGTTGTACCTGCCTGTTTCTGAATGACACATCAATAAGACCATCTGATTGTTCCCTATGGTACATATCAACAGGGGGTTCCCAAAGTGAAAGATGATCAAGAAGATACAAGCTTGTCATGACTCCCAGCATTAAAAACTAAGCTAAGATAGATTCATTAAGTGTGCTTGGAATTCCAGAGGACCTAGACATAATTCACACTGACAAAAGACATTCCAGAAGAAAACAGTTTCTTTCAAATATAAAACATGCAATTTCTTGCTCAGATGAACTACTCCATGCATTCAGAAGCAAATCTTACAGAACATATAACAATAGGGGACATTTAAGTTCCTAGGTTGCTATAAATTGTTACTACGAATGCATTCCATCAGCATGTGTACACAAAAGCTATAATTCAAGACAGGCGTTCTTCAAAAGAATTGTTAGGTAAAAAGTCAATGCCTGCCTCTTTGTGAAGATGGTCCAATGTTGTCCAGAGAAGTCTTAGTCTTGGACCCTTCTCAATAGCTTGCAAACTTATCATATTGCTCTTACCAGGATTTTCACGTTCCAATAACATACTTCCATAGCTATCATATTGTTCAATCACATTCACAGCTGTTGTAAGTTTCTTTTGCACAATGTTCCAGACATCATCCACATTATTTTGGCTCTCTTTCTTTTCAAGCCTGTCAGTTCAGAAATCATGAATGAAATTCTTTCAGATATAAAAATGAAATGTGTTGTCATTACTTCTATGCTAAACAGCCTGGACAAAAACTTGCCAATTAAAAATAATACTACTTAATCAATCTTTTACTGGCCAGCAAATTATCACTCACCTGCTGAAAAGGATCTCATCTGCTGAGGCATCATCCAAATTTGCAATGTCATTCTGCCTTCTTCCAGAAATTTGAGATCTTGGGGTGACTATTCCAGCCATATATGCAAGGACAACAGTGGTAGCTAATAGCACCTCATCCACAGCAGATGTCCACTCCAAAGACGTGACATTTCCAATATCTACCAGAGCTGCAAAGCATTGAAATCCAGAAGAATTTTTGCAACCTCTTGAATGTTGGCAATCACTATAACTCCATACTGAATCATTTGATAAGCCAGAAGAATTAGAGCTAAAACTGCAAGGCTCCTTTAAAAATGATGAAAAACAGGAAGTACTCCACAAAAACCTATGTTTTCTCTCACAGAGATGTTCCCTTCCTATGTCTCCAAATGCAAGCACATCCAAAGAATAGATTTTCTGAGAATGATAGCACGGTGTCCAAAGCAAGCCTTCAGTCCAGCTTCTCTGCGATTGTCCTAAAGCAAAAGAATGGCTTTGATGTTGGCCATGGTATTGTTGAAAAGAATGCTTCCTTCTAAGGAAAAGATGACTCTCAATATGCCCTAGATGTCTCTTACTGTGAACCAAGCTTTTGCCAAAGATTCTATCATTTTTGTAGAATTGACTAGGTTGAGGTTGTGAATAGACAGCAGATGGGATTGCAGCCCAGTCTGCCATCTATGAATATTTACAAGATTATGATAAGTGAGGAGCAAAGAGTTCCTTCTAAATGCCAATCCAGCTGCATCGTATCCAGCATAGAAATAATCAGATCAGAAACCAAGATATGATCCTGTTAATAAGATATGCCCGAGGCAAGTATGATTGTTAAAGGCCACCAAAGGAACCTTGCGTCCTGTAAATACAATTAGATTGACAGATTCATGTCATTGACCAGAATTGTTAAATATTATGCTCGAAATTGAAACATTTGACTACTACACAGATAATGTGTATTCATCTTGATATGTAAAGTATGATTGTTAAAGGCCACCAAAGGAACCCTGTGTCCTGTAAATACAATTAGATTGACAGATTCATGTCATTGACCAGAATTGTTAAATATTATGCTCGAAATAGAAACATTTGACTACTGCACAGATAATGTGTATTCATCTTGATATGTAAAGTGTGATTGTTAAAGGCCACCAAAGGAACCCTGTGTCCTGTAAATACAATTAGATTGACAGATTCATGTCATTGACCAGAAATGTTAAATATTATGCTAGAAATAGACACATTTGACTACTACACAGATAATGTGTATTCATCTTGATATGTGTTGGAACTTTTTCTTCACAAACGCTTACTTGCCTTGTTAATATCAAAGCTGCAGTACTCTAATAAGATGAAATGCCACATGTACTATGAATTCTTTTCAAAGTAAGAAAGCGATGAACAAGGACTACTGATTAGTTTGTATGTATAGTATCCCAAAGACTTATCTATGGCTTAAGGCATGTTAAACATCTAAGTCATCAAAATAAACTGTTTAAGAGTGTGGAATCATATCTTGGAACTTACACCAAAGTAGCGAAAGAAAGAAAACAAATGGAATCATTCTGAGAATCTGAACTGACTGTTAACTTCAGCAGTATTTAACTGACTGTTAACTTCAGCAATATTTCACTTGGCAGATGCTTAGCTCAAGTCTTGCTCATCTAGATGTATGAAATCAAATTCAATAACCAGAACCCTTTAAGGCCATAGCAATGCAAAATGATGATCAAAACTGAAACAGTTATTCATAGCAATTCTGTCACAAGAAAATTCATATGATGTAAGAGCTAAAGTTTCATTTATGTCAAACCAAACCCACAACTTTAGAACATATAGATACTCAACTTTGAGACTCAACTGACCTGACTTGACAAAACAAGTAGATATAATGCATGCCCTTGAGCAGATGTAGCACAGTGATGTTCAAGCAAAACGATCTACCAATATGGAATGTTTTAAAGAGAGAACTTATTCTTTTGTTCTTTTTTCTATTCTACACACGATTCCAGGAGTGCTTTATTTTCATGGACAGAATGCTTGCATTCTTTACCATTATTTTTAGAATATTTTATGATAATTTACTCTTTCATTACAGATAAGAGAAACATCAATTACTCTTTCATAGATGTGTGCCACAGCTTACATAAGATTCTCTATTTTTTTCTTAAGCTTATAAGTAGATTCGTGTATACCCAATAGCATCCTTAAGGCATTGCCCACTCGTTATTTAACAAAAATGCCTCTAATATTTACACATTGACAGAAAAACATCATACAGAAGGCAAAAGCATTAGCATTGTTGTATCGCCTCCTCAACATTCACATGGGTAACAATTCCTCCACTCCCTTAAGAATGCAGCTTCAAAATGCCTAACAGAGACTCCTCCCACATGCTATGCAACTCAATCATTTGTTGCATCAGCCCACTCCCAAATTTCACGTAAAAAAGAGAAGCATACCAGGCTCTAACGTCTACACTTGACAGTAAAACATCATACAGAAGGCAAAAGCATTAGCCTTATCATATCACCTCTCTAACATTCACATGGATAATAATTCCTCCACCCCCTTAAGAATGCAACTTCAAAATGCCTGACAGAGACTCATCCTACTTGCTATGCCACTCAATCCTCTGTTGCAGCAGCCCACTCCCAAACTTCATGCAAAAAAGAGGGATGTCCCAGGCAGCTGGAGCGTCCCACTTTTCAGGAGACATCCCAGAAATATCCATTAATAAAAAAAGAAAGGGAGATGAGGAGGGGCATCCTGTCCCCATCCCCATCTCCAACATCCAGGATGCATGTCTTGGCCCTAGGAAACACTGACTATATACCTGTTGGCCAATTTCATTTCTTACATCAGTCCTCAATGGATTGCATTGCCCGTCATCAGCAAGCACCACTGTATGCCTCCTTGTGGCCAGAGTTGCAAGACAAGCCTGAACTCACTTATATGACAGTCACTTATGATTACTGAACTACAAACCTTACCACCAAACTACAGCCAAGGCAATTCCTCAGTGCATTGTTTTTCTGAGTTCAAAATTTCTTCAATCTCAGTTAAAACTGACTCCATTGTCTCCTCTAGTGTGATATTATCAGAGTTTTGATGCATTGATCAAAGTGGGATGCCATTTCCCATTTATTTCCATCAATTGGAGTGATTCACTATCAAAGACTTCAATTATTTCGTAAGTACCTTCCCACTGCATTTTCAATTCTCAAGTTCTGTCATTTCTTAATTTTCTTTATATGTCTTTCATGCTAGCACTTTCTTCTTCATTGTTTAGTCTCAATTGGCCATTGTCCAACATCCTCTTCTTATATAGCTTGCGCAGCTAGAACAGTCTGTCTTGCAGACTTTCTTCATCCCCCGACCAATTCTATAGCCAACATCAAGTTTAGTATTCCATTGGTACTACATCTTATTTCCAGCACATTAATTGAAATGGTGTTTTGATTTTGTTGAATGAAGTTCTATATGCCCATAACACAGCTAGCATTTTCTCATTCCAGTCTTGCTTTTCAATTACACAAGTTTTATAGATAATATTTGAAGCTTCCACCTGGCCACTTTCACTTGCATAATATTCACTTGATTGATTATGTTTGATTATATATATTTTCATCATTTCTCAAATTACTTCATTTATGGAAGTGTGACCCTTTGTCACTTACACTGCTCAGGAAATCTGAACATTCTTCTTTAAAACTGGATTCTATTTATTTTCCTATTACACATCTTCTTGGAATCTGATCTTTACCCAAGTGATATGATAGTCCATTGATCAACTGAAATGGCCTTGATTTCATAATTGTTTTTATTTGCAAGAAGTACATCTGCTGCAAATTTACAATCAATAAATATTCTCCAATCCCCCATACTATTTTGGTAGTGTAGCTATATGAAATGACCAAGTAATCATCACCGACACCCTCTATTGATTCACCAATCTGGATTCTACATAGGTCTCCAATGACATGACTTTTCCCTTTTCATAACACAAAAACGTAAACATTTGTAATTGTAGCAATACAACCAACATGTAGTCATCCCTTGTATGATTGGTTTATTGATCAGATAAACCAAACCTTGATGGTCTTCCAAAAAATGTGAATAGATTTGCCAAACAGATAAAATCCACATTTCTGTACCAATATGGAGTTTCCCTTTCCAGCATATAGTTTTTCTGTCTTAACAATCTGTACGCCAAATACACAATAAATCATTCAATTTATGTCTTCTATCTTGAGTTAACGTACAACAAGTAGCATAATTAAGATGCATCCATGTGGATGTGGAACTCATCCCAATTCGGATGTGACAAGATTAGACCACTCATCAATGTGACCATCTATTTCTCAAACGCTTCATATAGTTTAGATCACCATTCAAATTTTACCTCCTTTCTTACCAAATAACCTAAAGGGTATCGTAACCAAGCAAAATTCTTAATAAATCTACAGTAAAATCCAATGTCTTACAAGGAACCAAACCTGCCCAACATCCTTGGGACTTTGCAACTCATTTATGACAATTATATTGTATGGGACTGTTTTCACAACCAACCTTACAAACCAAATATTCTGATAGCTTGCCTTATGGCACTCACAAATAACCTTTCTCTGGATTTAATGAAAGTAGTGTTGCCTAACAAAGACACATACATTGAAATAAACTTTCATCTTCATTTCATGAATAGACCAATCATCCAAGCAGTCCCCAGAACGGCCAGAAATACAAGGCAACTTGTTATAATGAATTTAAAAGAAAATTCCTTCATGACGTTTAAAAATACTATTTTAAAATTCCTTTATGAGATTTAACATTCTTCTAGTTATATTCTTTCACTGATTCATCATTTTCTTGTTTTATACTAGCTTTACCAATTCGCCAACAAAAGGCTTTGGATACGATTCAATTCGTACCAGATACGAAATTCGGGTAAAGTACGTAGTAGATTCAACCAAGATTTGAAAAGTCACCTACGGATTCAAGCTGGATTCATTTGTTAACTTCTGAATGAAAAAACTGGTTTATCGCCTAAAAAATTCGATTCTCCCTTTTATCTATCCGCCAGAGAACTGGGAACATCAGAATGAAAGAGGATTTATGAATGCTGTCCCATTCAACCGTTTGTTCGTCCGTCAAGAACAAATGTCTGGGGAGGCAACTGATCGAATTAATCGCTATGGTGTAGTGGACCACGCAACATCAGCATAAGGATTTACACTGCTGGTTAGTCGATAGGTTGATTTAGACCAATCATTCACGAGAAAGGGCCATCCATATTTGCAACATCCAACTCCAGAAGAAGCCGTAGATTGATGGAGATCTGAGCGGAGGGATGGGGATCGATAGCAATCAATTATTAGTAACAATATTCCTTTATTTATAATAGTTTTAGGTTTTAATATTGTAATCTGTTAATTATAATATATTATTTTGATTTATTAATATAATTATAATAATAATATACATAATTAGAATTATAATGTTTAATAAATATTAAAATATTAAATATACATTGTAATAAATTAATAGATTAATAGTTTAATATTTATTATTTACTAATTTAATTTATAATTAATAAATGACAATGGCTGATTGTAAACGTTTCACATTTTATGTTTGAACTTTAATTTATAATTTTATATCATGACATTCGAGTAATCACTAATATTTTAATATTTGACTTAGTGACTATGAAAGTGGTGATGTATTTTTGCTATGTTATTAGACTAATAGGTGATGTATTCTCGGTCCTAATTACCGCTGCAAATATGTATATATTTCTGATTTTTATATATGTTTTTGTATTGCCATTCAACCCTGGGCAAATTTTTTTTTTGTCAATCCCAGACCATCTTCACACTGCATCTCTAATCCAAAAAACTAATTCCAGAACTTAGGTTTTGTATATCAATTCATTCAATATGTGGGCACATGCATTGCATTTTTAAATTCCCTAGTAAAGGCATTCTTGACCTCAGCTCATTTGTCCTTTTTCTTCACTTTTAAGTTTTAAATTGATCACTCCACTTGACGGCAAAATCTTTAAGCCTTCCTGATAGTACTCTAACCAGGCCTCAACTCCTGCCACCCATTGGCTTTCCAACAATACACCCAATCATAGATACAAGACTCGTAGGGGCTTACAAAGATTCAGCGAGTCCCAAGGTGAGCAAGTGAAAATGAGGCCCAAGGACTCCAGACCAAGGTACCCAAGGTACCCAATGAATCTAGTCAAACTTGCCGAAACCAGCAAATCCCATTGGGAGTTCTCAACCAAGTCAAGTGTGAAAATCAGAAAAAACGAATAAAATTTTGAAAACACTCAAATGTAAAAGTGTGGAAGTTAGCCATTTTTTAAGGGTTTGGAAGACTGTTGGAGGTTGGTTAAAAATGATAAAATAATGAAAAATGGCATACACCATGAAGCTCTGTGTTGTCAAAGGCTAAAATTTGGGTTTGGTAG